>JASEVX010000012.1:2095708-2118203 GCA_031761405.1 Serripes groenlandicus | reverse complement strand
ACAATTTTAAAAAGGGGCGGGGCGACAATATTGCCCTTTCGGTTTATTTTGAGTTTTGTTTTACTGAGGATTTCAACATCATTAGTTATATCCCGACGGTCCAGTTTACCTGGCCGTGTGTTTCCTGGCTCTCTCGTACCGGGTATTCCACATATCAGTCTTCCCAGGGTTTGTCTGATATGTACTCAATAAACAATTAAAATGTGTGAAGGCGTATGATGCTAGTCACGGCTTGTGTAGATTACCCTGAAATCACGTTGGCCGAGGGCAAGGCCTTTGAACTCAGGACCCTTGAATATCGTTAGCTACCATCGTTACCATTTGATTCCATCGTTACCATCGTTACCGACGTTGCCGATGGTGCCAACTTGGTTTCCATCTCGGCATCTCTTGTTATACCCAGCTTTCACATTATTTACATGATACCCTAGTAGTCGTTTCTGTGGGACACTGACGAAGGACCCTCTATAAATATATCATTTATATTTTGTATGTTAATATATTTCTCATTGTGTAGAATCGCAATATACTTTATACCTACATTCACTCAATGAGTCATTCGCTCACACACCAAATTCACACATTAGTGTCATGCTTAACTATGACTCAATTTTTCTTTACATTTTCGTTTCTTAAAAAGTATCTGATGCCATATTTTATGGTATATAATTAACACACTATCATTATGTTTTGCTCTGTGATTTGGTTTAAAAGCAAAATGTCTGCTTTTTAAATGGGGTTTGCAGTCCTGTTTTGAAAAAGTAAACGATTTTATTTTTACTGAACGATTTCAGTCTTAACTTGTACGTACTTATATTGGCTACTTTTTTGAACAAAAAAACCTCTTTTCGTTTTTTTTGATCTTTTGAGAAGATAACGCGAATAGATGTTTATGAATGAATTGCTCTTTCTTATGGCATGTTTATGTTGTAATATTCCAATTTTGACAAGATCAAATATTGAAAGATCCATAATTCGTTCTTAAACAGTATCTGATGCCATATTTTATGTATATAATTAACAACACTAATAATTTATGTTTGCTCTGGTGATTTGTTTAAAAGCAAAATGTCTGCTCTTTAAATGGGGTTTGCAGTCTGTTTTGGAAAAAGTTAACGATTTTATTTTTACTGGAACGATTTCAGTCTTAATTGTACGTACTTATATTGGGCTACTTTAGTGAACAAAAAAAACCTCTTTCGTTTTGATCTTTTTGAGAAGATAACGCGAAATAGATGTTTATGAAATGAATTGCTCATTTCTTAGGCAGTGTTTATGTTTGGTAATATTCCAAATTTTGACAAGAATCAAATATTGAAAGATCCATAATTCAATGCCCCCCCCCCCCCCCCCCCCCCCCCCCCCCCCCCCCCCCGTTAGTGACAAAAGTCAGGCTGTACTTCTTGATTTAGGTCAAACTGCAACATCAGAACTGGCTGACAGTATAAAGTTAAGGCAATAGGGAGGGAGGAAGCCGGTGCATGTACTCCGCGCTAGAACTTGAAAAACAAACCCCCGTTTTCGCCTGCCGTGGGACTACACAGTTATTTTTAAACAAAGACCATGCTGTAATTAAAATATGAATTATTTAAAAAGAAATGTATCTATTCCGGAACGAGAGTAGTACAATTTGAGCTGTTCCACGAGAAACCACTCTGCCGTAATGTAATCGACCCAAATCAGTCCGCGCAGGCTAATCCGGGTCGACAACTTCCGTCACAGGGGGATAGAGCTACTTGAGTAATGATTTCTTGAAAAAGAAAATCCACATGAGGGCGACAAGTGTCTGTACGGTGTTAGCATGCTAGGCATGCTTAGGCTGATCCGGTCGATCCTTTACCCGCCCCCCCCCCCCCCCCAGAGTCGGCAATGTTGGTTTCTCTCGTTAATTCGGCTCAAATGCTTTAGGAAGCGACATATCGTCAGATGATGGAATGAATTAACGAATCAACAAAACGGGGGAACAGCGTGGTACGATGGAATACAATGATTTTACATGTAACTGGTACCCAGCTGTTGTTTTGTTTAACATACACAAGCCATCTGTAATTGTAATGGTTGACTGCAAGTTCTTATAACTGAGTGACGGATCACACTCGATCGCTAACTCCGGGCAACAAATAAGTTTAATCGTTTTAGAAAATATAAACCAGTGGACGGTTTCAGACCTCTACGAATAAATGTAGTTTATTTAATTATTTATATTTATTTTTTTTTTTTATATATTTTCGGTCCGTTACGAACAATGGCGGACATTCGTAACGTTAAAGGATGTGTCAACAATAACAACCATGGCGGACATCGTACTAACGTTTAACGGATGTGTCAACAATAACAACAATGGCGAACAGCCGTAACAATAAAGGATGTTGTCAACAATAACGACAATGGCTGAAATCGTAACTTTAAAGGATGTGTCAACAATAACAACAATGGCGGACATCGTACGTTAAAGGATGTGTCAACCAATAACAACAATGGCGGACATCGTAACGTTAAAGGATGTGTCAACAAAATAGCAACAATGGCGGACATCGTAACAATAAAGGATGTGTCAACAATAACAACAATGGCGGACATCGTAACGTTAAAGGATGTGTCAACAATAACAACAATGGCGGACATCGTAACGTTTAAAGGATGTGTCAACAATAAACAACAATGGCGGACATCGTAACGTTAAAGGATGTGTCAAACCAAATAACAACAATGGCGAACAGCGTAACGTTAAAGGATGTGTCAACAATAACAACAATGGCGGACATCGTAACTTTAAAGGAGGTGTCAACAATAACAACAAATGGCGGACATCGTAACGTTAAAGGATGGTAGTCACCAATAACAACAATGGCGGAACATCGTAACGTTAAAGGATGTGTCAACAATAGCAACAATGGCGGACATCGTAACAATAAAGGATGTGTCAAACAATAACAACAATGGCGGACATCGTAACGTTAAAGGATGTGTCAACAATTAACAACAATGGCGGACATCGTAACGTTAAAGGATGTGTAAAACCAATAACAACAATGGCGGACATCGTAACGTTAAAGATGTGTCAACAATAACAACAATGGCGGACATCGTAACGGTTAAAGGATGTGTCAACAATACAACAATGGCGAAACATCGTAACGTTAAAGGATGTGGTCAACTTATAACAACAATGGCGGACATCGTAACGTTAAAGGGATGTGTCAACAATAACAACAATGGCGGACATCGTAACGTTTAAAGGATGTGCTCCAAACAATAACAACAATGGCGGACATCGTAACGTTAAAAGGATGTGTCAAACAATAACAACAATGGCGGACATCGTAACGTTAAAGGATGTGTCAACCAATAACAACAATGGCGGACATCGTAACGTAAAAGGATGTTGTCAACAATATCAACAATGGCGGACATCGTAACGTTAAGGATGTGTCAACTATAAACAACAATGGCGGATATCGTAACGTTTAAAGGATGTGTCAACAATAACAAACAAAGGCGGACATCGTAACGTTAAAGGGTGTGTCAACAATACAACAAAGGCGGACATCGTAACGTTTAAAAGGATGTTGTCAACAATAACAACAACCGGCGGACCATCGTAACTAACGTTAAACGGACTGTGTTACCCCCCCACCCCACCCCTCGCGGACCATCGTTAACCTTAACCGCTTATGACCACCACACCCACCCCCAGGCGGACCATCGTAACTAACGTTAAAGGATGTGCCCAACCAATATCAACCCCAATGGCGGACATCGTAACGTTAAAGGATGTGTCCAACTATAACAACAATGGCGGACATCGTAACGTTAAAGGAGTGTCAACAATAACAACAATGGCGGACATCGTAACGTTAAAGGATGTGTCAACAATAACAACAATGGCGGACATCGTAACTTTAAAAGGATGGTCTGTCCAATACAATTTTCGTCCGCTTATTTGCGTCCTTAGTTTCCTAGAATCCCAAAAATCTCATTGGCTAACGTCATATTGTCAATCAGAATCGGCGACCCCACAATTCATTGTCTTTATATTTGGATTTATTCATGGATAAGGTCTAAATGCATTTCACGAGTTTCCCCAAATAATGACGCGGCCCATTTATAAAATTCTTTTGTCAATGCTTATGACTAAATAACCGCCTGCCTCTCATGTTATATTTTATTGATAAGCGGTGCTCCAGGAAACCAACCTTTAGAGTTATGTATTACACGTGTAGAAAGCCGCCTTTCAGAGGATCTAAAACAACAGGTTTTGATAGCAAAAAAAAAAAAAGGTAGTCATGGAAATATAGGCTTAAAAATCAGTCCCTATTTGTTAAGTCTCTCTGATTACCTACTATCGGCCATGCTGATACCGGTTCTTCAAATATCTCTTTTACCTTTCTTATTTCTTTGTTTTTATTTCTTTTTTCCCTTCACGAGAGATGTCTTGCTAGGTCGTAAATTGTATATAATGTCAATGAAACACATGTCTCTGTGGAACATTTTTTTAAAATTGAATAAATGCTCCGTTAGTATCACGCTATATCTCCCAGCCAAACCTCATTCGTACCGCCCACCTTGACCTGGATCCCACCCCCCCCCCCTGCGGCTTAAATTGGTGGAATTCACTCAATCGGAAAATAATTTTGATTTGACATCACTTAACGCAATAGATTGAACTCAAATATTAGTTTTTAGTCGTGGCGCTATGGTCATGTGTGGAGTGCCCTGGGCAAGGCACATTTCCTGGCCTGATACTGGTTTGTTTACCAATGATGGCTAATGTGAAACTGTCGCCGTGATATAACTCAGAAATAATGTTGAAAACGGCGCAGATCCACAACAAATCCAACAAAACAATATTAGTTCTGTCTGCGTCATGTTTAGAAGCTGACATCTCTCAATCAATGTGCAGATAAAATAATGTTTGAATATATGGACGATATCCGAAATGTTTCCCTTGCAATTCGGCCCCAGACCACGTTATTTCCCCCACGATAGCTCAGTTAATGACAACCGTGTCCCTTGTTTTAAACCTTAAAACTACACGATGAAAAGAACTCTCTCTTGTTTTAAAAACCTAGCATGATGAAATAGTTCCTCTTGTTTTAAACCTAACATGATGAAAAAGTTCCCCTTTCTTTAAAAACCTAACATGATGAAATTAGTTTCTTTTGTTTTATAAAACCTAACATGATGAATTAGGTTTCCTCTTGTTTTAAGACCTGACAGGCATTGGACAGTAAGAAAGTGTTCCCTTGCTTCATTAGAATTACAAATACATCATAATATATTTATCACCATGAGGAATTCAAACAAACAAACATATGATGAGTTGAGTGTCAGCATTATAATAGTAAGCTCTCTTTATTAAAAAGATATCTCCCCCACTCCTTCCCCCCCCTCTCATCACACTGTCTATCCCTTTCCCCCTCTCTCCCCTTTCTATAATTTCTCTCTTTCTTTATCTATATATATATAGCCCCCCCCCCCCCCCCATCCCCCCCCTCTCTCTCTCCCTCTCCCCCCCACCCCCCTCCTCCTCCCCCTCCCTCCCCAAGGCCCTACCTCCCCCCCACACCCCCCCCCCTCCCCACCCCCTCCCTCCCCTCCCCACCCCTCCCACCCCTCCCACCGCCCCCCCCCCGCCCCCTCCCCTCCAACCCTCCCCTCCTCCACCTCCCTCTCCTCCCACCCTCCCTCCTCCCTCCCCTCCCCCCCTCACCTCCTCTCTCCTCCTCCATCCCCTCCCCCCATCTCTCTCTCCACTCCTCCTCCTCCTCTCCCCTTCTCTCCTCTTTCTCTCTATGTCTGCTCTGTCCGTCTCTATCTCTATCTTCTATCCTCCATCTCCTCTGTCTCTTGTCTCTGGCTCTGGTTAGGTCTCACTCACACGATCTCACTCCCTTCTCTCTCTACTCTACCTCTCCTCTCTCATCTCTCTCATCTCTCTTCTCTCTCTGCCCTCCCTCCTCCTCACTTATTATCTCTATCGTTCTCTATCAAGACAGATTTCTCACGTTCTGTCTCCTCTCCTCTCTCTCTCTCCTTCTCTCTTCTCTCCTCTCTCTCCTCCCTCTTTTTTATTTCTCTCTCTTTCTCTCCTCTCTCATCTGATTCTAGTCTGTCCGTCTCTATCTGTATCTATATATCTCTGTCTCTGTCCTCTGTTTAGTGCTCTCGACTCATACTCTCCACTCCCTCATCTCTCTCTTTTCTCTCTATCTTTCTCTCTCTCTCTTTCTCATCTCTCTATCTCTCCATCTTCTCTCTCTCTTTTCCTCCTCTCTCTCTCTCTCTCCCTCTTTTTCTTTCCTCTCTTCCTTGTCATCTCTCATCTCTCATCATCTCTCTCTTCATCTCTCTCTCTCTCTCATCTCTCTCTCGATCTCTCCTTTCTCTCTCCTCTCTCATCTCTCTCTTCTCTCTCCTCTCACTCTCATCCCTGTCTCTCTTTATTTCTCGTTCTCAATAACTTAACACTTACGTGTTAAAAAGAACATTTTCCATTTATCTTTAAATTTTTAAATACATTTTCAGGATTGTTTCAAGTTAAGTGGCAACTGTTCAAAGACTTGCACCTGAATATTTAAAGCTTCTTGATATAACTCATGTTGATATGAAGGTAACTGAAGAAAATGATTTGATTGCGACCTTAAACAGTAGTTTTTCATTCGTTTTTGCATTTGAAATATTCATCAAATATGATGGGCAGTGCCTTTTGTTATTTTAAAGAGGAGAATTCCTTTATTGTAGTCTATCCTTTTGAAAATTGTTAGCCATTTTAAGTCTTCAAAACAATTGGAAATCTGGAGGTTTGTCTAGGAATTATCCTCGCTGCTCTCTTTTTGAAGCCCTAAATATTCGTTTCTATTTGTGTTTTGCAGCAGTTCCCCATATAGTGCTTCCATAATCTATAACCGGAACGGAGATAGGTGTTTATAAAAGAGTTGTCTTGTGCTTTATAGGGAGATATTGTTTTATTTTTGACAAAACATTTAGCTTTGAAGATATTGTTTTGCATATTCTGTTAATTTGTTCTTTAAAGTCCAGATTTTTGTCGATTTCGATTCCTAAGACTCTATGTGATGATACCTTTAAGTTGCCATCTAGATACAATTTTAAGCTGTTGTCTGTAGAATTTGCAAGTCTTTTACTTGTTCCTATTAGTAATGATTCAGTTTTACTATTATTTAAAATCACACCATAACTTAGTATTATCTAGGTCTTTATTTAATTGAAGGGATTTAAAATCACACCATAACTTAGTATTATCTAGGTCTTTATTTAATTGAAGGGACACTGATTCGCCATTTTTTTTCCAGATTTATGAAGGGTAGGATCGTCCGCATAGAGGTCAATATTTGAGTGTTTAATATATAAAAGTAAATCATTCACATATAATAAAAACAGTAGAGGGCCAAGAACTGAACCCTGGGGAACACCGCTCTTTACCTTTATTTTTTGAGAAATAGCACCTCCAAAACTAACTATTTGGTTTCTATCCTGTAGGTACGATGCGAACCAGTTCAGTGTTCGTCTTTTAAACTTGTAGGAGATCAGTTTTTCAATCAGTATTTAGTGATCTACGAGATTAAATGCCTTGCTGAAATCTATGAAAACAGTACCGGTTATATTTCCTTCATCCATATCATGTAGCCACTGGTCGACAATCTTAGTTAAGGCAGTTTGACAAGAATGTTTTTTACGGAAACCTGACTGTTCTACGTGCAACAGTTTATGGTCATCTATGAAGTTTTTCAACTGCAAACAAATAAGTTTTTCAAATATTTTTGATAAAGTTGGAAGATATTGGTCTATACTTGTTTGGGTCACTCTTTTCACCAGCTTTAAAAATAGGTGTTACTTTGGCTGATTTCAACGAATCGGAGAAAATTCCTGTCTTTATACTTAAATTAAATATGTAAATTAATGACTTTGAAATATATGGTGCCGCAAGTTTAAGTAGTTTTGGTCCTATGTTATCTATTCCTGACGACTTGTTTATGTTTAGTTTATTAAGAACACAAAGAAGAGAATATTCATCAACTGGCGTGATTTCAAAGAAATCTGTTTCAGTAAGTTTACTTGAAATGAACATGTTAAGTTTTTGAAAGTTTGGAGAAACATTTGAAAAATTGAATTTATCTGTAATGTGGGTAAAGTGTGTATTACATATTTTTGCCATTTGTGTGCATGACTCTTCTTCGTAGTCATTAACCTTTAGCGACTTTGGTAATGCTGTCTTAGGTTTTGGGTTCAATTCATTTATATATTTCCAGATGTTGCAAGTATTTTTACTTTTTTCAATAGCTTGTTTGTAATAATTTGTCTTTTCTTGTTGAATTAGTGAAGTAACTTTATTTCTCCATATTTTGTAATTGGTAAAATCGTTTCGTTTCAATAGTTTATCTTGTTTTAAACCTAACATGATGAAATAGTTCCAATTGTTTTAAACCTAACATGATGAAATAATTATCTTGTTTTTAACCTAACATGATGAGATAGTTCCACTTGTTTTAAACCTAACATGATGAAATAGTTCCCCTTGCTTTAAACCAAATATGATGAAATAGTTTCTCTTGTTTTAAACCTAACATGATGAAATAGTTCAAACCTAAAATGATGAAATAGTTTGCCTTGCTTTAAACCTAACATGATGAAATAGTTTACCTTGCTTTAAAACCTGAACTGATGAAATAGTTTGCCTTGCATTAAAACCTAACATGATGAAATAGTTCAAACCTAAAATGATGAAATAGTTTGCCTTGCATTATAATCTAACATGATGAAATAGTTACCCTTGCTTTAAACCCTAAAATGATGAAATAGTTTGCCTTGCTTTAAACCTAACATGATGAAATAGTTTGCCTTGCTTTTAAAACATAACATGATGAAATAGTATCCCTTGCTTTTAAAACCTAACATGGTGAAATAGTTTCCCTTGCTTTAAACCTAACATGATGAAATATTTCAAACCTAAAATGATAAAATAGTTTGCCTTGCTTTAAAACTAACATGATGAAATAGTTTACCTTGCTTTAAAACCTGAACTGATGAAATAGTTTGCCTTGCATTAAAACCTAACATGATGAAATAGTTCAAACCTAAAATGATGAAATAGTTTGCCTTGCATTATAATCTAACATGATGAAATAGTTACCCTTGCTTTAAACCCTAAAATGATGAAATAGTTTGCCTTGCTTTAAACCTAACATGATGAAATAGTTTGCCTTGCTTTTAAAACATAACATGATGAAATAGTTCACCTTGCTTTTAAAACCTAACATGGTGAAATAGTTTCCCTTGCTTTAAAACTAACATGATAAAATAGTTCCCCTTGCTTAAAACCTAAAATGATGAAATAGTTCCCCCTTTTTTTTAAACCTTACATACTCAAATAGTTCCCCCTTCCTTTAAAACTAACATGATGAAATGATTCCCATTCCTTTAAAACCGAACATGATGAAAGAGTTCCACTCCCTTTAACTGGACATCATAAAATAGTTCCCCTTGCTTTAAACCTAATATGATACAATAGTTCCCCTTCCTTTAAACCTAACATGATGGAATGAGCGGGAAGTGAGCACACAACAAAAAGAATACTTTATTATTGTATGTGCACTCAATATTATATCATGTCCATATTGTTAACATTGTGTCCATTACATATTACAACCTGTCATGTATTTTTGTTGTTGTGTGCTGATTTCCCGCTCACATTGTTTACGGCTCATATTCGCGCTTTAATTTCCGGTGTCGAGGCAGAAAATCACCCCGCTAAAAGTATTCACTACATTACAAAGTTTGCACATCATATAATAAAGTTACCACTACGTAACAAAGTTTGCACAAGATGTAATAGTGTCACGACAGAATATAATGAAAATAATCAACTAAACAATATAAAATTGTATGGACATTATATACTATTTTGTTAATCATGCATTGGCAAATAAGGATGGGCTATTGGCTTGGCGTTTTCCGTCCCTCCGTCTGTCCGGTGCTATATCTAAGGCATTGGTGGATGAATTTGAATAACACTGTATGGAAATGTTAAACCTACGTAATGAAAGGCTAGACGGCAAGTGAAACTTTAGAAGGCAAAGAGTTATGCCCCCTTAATTTAAATTATTAGTTATCTCCCTTAAATAAATTGTTCATCTCAAATTTCTCATGAAAACTCTAGAGACCATATTTTATATCCGATTTTCATGAAAATCAAAGTACCTAAAGTACCTGTAACGAATTATTTTGAAAATGTAATTAAAAATTGCATTTGATCATGTTTTGTGTTTGTTTTAAACTCGCTTTAAGACTTAGTAGTTTTAAGACAATCTAGTCTATTTCATGATTATAAATAATCTTTGTCCATATATATTGTCCTGGAAATGTTCATTATATACTGTTATATACTGGGTGTAAAGGATAATTGTGAAAAATGTATGTGTAGAACAGGATTACTATGTTGTTTTCATAACATTTCTTACTTTACTACCCTTTGAGTAAAAACTTATTGATATCATCTAATACTGCTTCATTTTTTTTAAAGCTTGTTTCATGGTTTGTTAATTAACCCTTTCCCACATACAACACATCTGCAGCAAACGACTTTGAACATATCTTTGCAACAAACTATCAAAAGCTCTATAAATGGAGGTATAATACAAAGGGGAAGAAAATAGTATGGGCAAATTAGAATTACTTGAATTGAGCAAGTTCTATTTCAGTCAAAATGTGTTCTAAAGATGTCTGTCATCAGAAAGCCTCTACATCATAGGGTAAAGGCTTCAATATTTGAAATGTGCACAAATCTTCTGCAAATAATTTTATGTTAAAAATGTGAAAAGTATAAATATGTTATAAGTGTCTCAATACTGTAGTGGTATGGATATATGATTGGCTGATCCCTGATAAATCAAATGCATCATGACAAGCCTGTTGCGGATGGTAACAACAATAGATAATGACAAGCACACTTAACCCTTTCCCACAAATAGACGCCTTTCTTGTTAAAACAAGCATTTTGACGCGCACCTTTGCCCGAATGGCTGATAAATATAAATGAATGGTCTATAATTAAAACACCGTTTTCAAGTTGGAAACTGAGACAAAACGGTGAGATTTCCCTGTGTGCGTTTAGGTGTTAACACGTATGTCATTTTATTTTTCTACTATCATCTTAAGGAAACAAATAAAAATGCACAACGATACTTTCACAAATGTGTTGGCATCTCTGTGATACAGAGCTCCAGACAATTACTTGGGACAAATATGTTTCACTCCCTATAATAATTATTAAAGAGTGAATCACTACAGGAAGCTCATCACCCCAAAATAAGGAAGGTCAACATGTTTTTAACTTATGTATTATGCTTCTTACCTTAAATAGACATTCCACTACCTATGTATCCATGTAACAGTTTAAACAGTAAATTAACAACTCTGACTTTAACAATATACACTTGCTGTGTATCCGACCATGAACACAAAAAGGTAAACTTAAAAGAGAGAAATGTTCATCATAATGACAACATGTTGATGATACTGCAGCAGGAAGCATTATTAAAACGTGAAAAATTGCTCAATATAAGCATTTGTTCCTTTTACTGCACTATTTTGAATTTACAATTTACTTTAATAAACATTTTATTCATGTGTATAACTCTTGTTTAATTACCTCCCTTTGACTACTTAAGTATACAATGCATTTCAAGACAAAAATGGATTTTATTTCTGTAAGTATCTCAAAAGGCTCGCATCATAGTGTGAAATAGGCAGGGACGTAGATAAATCCCTACGCAACGTCATTATATAATGAAATCAATTGTTTGTACAACTTCAAATTTGTCCAAAATGCTTGCTTTACTAAAGGGAATGTTTAATGTTTTCTTAATTGTTATAAACAGTTTAAAATCTGCTCTAACAGATCAATTAGTAAAAAAAAAAAAAAAAAAAACCCACATAGGTGCTTAACTATTAACATATATTAAGGTTTAATGCCTCTGGTTATAAGTTAAGTATGACACGAGCTTTGGAAGGAGAGCGGGAAGTTATTTTAAAAAGTTTAAATGTAATTTTATATTCATGCATTAAAATGTTTTATGTGAGCCATCCTTTTAAGATTTAGCAAATGTAGCGAATTATTAGAGTTCCTTGTTCGAATATGACAATGGGATTAACTACCCGAGTCTAACGGTCAAAATGTCCTATAGCCTTTGAAATCGAGAGCTAACTCCTTTTAAAAATAGTCAATTGTATAAGCAAATTAAAGAAAATATCAAAATTGAGCATTTATGTAATTAAAAGAAGAAGTTCACATGTATAGTCAACATATAGCAAGAATACAATGGACAGAATGAACAAACTGTATGGGAGGAACGTTTTAAGTTTAGAAATTCAACAGATTTTTATAAATAGGCAAAAACGTCCTCAAATTTCGGGGCCGTAAACCAAACAATTAAAAAAGCGTAGCCTATGAGCTCGTCAGGGTCGTTAATCAAACTATTAAAAAAAACGTAGCCTAGGAAGTTGGGGAAAAGTTATTAAATACATATTAAATGTGTCTAAATATTTGAAATAACGGTAGAAGACATACATATCTTGCATCTTCTTTTTTGGGATAGGGGCGTTTCGCCACTATCCCATAGCGAAGCCGCTTTCGAAAAGTCGGATTAAAGCTGCAACCGCAGTCCACATGTGTATACCTACACCAAAATCGAGTTTTGATTGGTTATAATCTGCCTTTTCAACGATTTCATTGGTTCGACCGAATCACGAAACCCTCCGCTTGCATAAATTTATGAGACAAAATAGTGTCAATGAATGAAACACACTCTGAACTATGGTTGACCTCAATGTCAGTAGTGTGAGGTAACGTCGACCGTTCTGTGACCCCATTAGTTTACAACAGTCGACTTATAGAGAAATGTGCAAAGCACTGTAAATAAAATTATTGAAAGGAGTTGAAACCATTGTGGCAAAAGTAGAAATTGCCTACGAAAAGCAATTTCCCCTTTTGTCACAATGTTTTCGATTGTCGTCTGCTGCACATGCGTCTGTAAGCGTCTGTAGGCGGAAAATGTTTACTTCCTTCCCATGGAAGCGGAACCCTTTCCGTGATACTATAACAGTTCGAATATTTAAAAAATATTGTTGAAAATGGAGCTATTGCTGACAATGAGCAATTCCTCCTTTTCACACAATGCTTTCAAACACGTTTCAAATTAATTCTTTTCATATTTAAACGTTTTACTATGGACGTTCTTTCCCTCTTTCTCCCTTCCGGACACATTTTGAATAACATGCTAGAGATGAATGATTACGAGCAATTTTGCCTTACATCAAGGGGAAAAATATATAGTTGAAACCTTTGTGGAAAAAGAGGAAATGGGTCATGATAAACAATTCTGCAGCCGTCTGCTGCACATGCGTCAAAAGGCGACTGTAAGCGGAAAGGGTTGAACCGTTCCCGTTATAGCTACTCAGTTACAAACAAATGTTGAAAGTATATTTGCAAACGGAGCAATTGCTGACAATGAGCAATTCCTCCTTTTCAAACAATGCTTTGAAACATGAATCAATTTGTTTCTATAACCTAGATAACGAAAACATTTGTCTACAGTTATTATTTTAACCTTTGCCCCTTTTAGACACATTTGACTAACCTTAACAGATGAATGATAATTAACAAATTTGTCTTTTTCCACAATGTTTTCATCACTATTCAAAATCATACTTTTATTAATTCAGGTCAATAGTTATGCCTTAGTTCAATGTTGTTTGCTGTATATTTAGTCTATGTGGTCAAGGTTAAGGAATACTGTAAACAAACTTGTCACAACATAATTCGTCCAAAGAGAGAGGTCCTACTGTGTATACATGCCATGAAATAATGTTACAAACGGTCTCACAGCTACTGGGGAATTGTTGGTAAAACAGGTCGCGTTTTGTGTTGAATATTCTCATGTGTCGCTGTATGTAGACCCTACTAGGAAATAGAAATTAAATCTACAAATTATAGATAAGTTAATTTCAACATTGATTGATTGGGGTTTAACGCCGTTTTTAACATTTCTTCAGTCATATCACGGCGGCCAGTTCACCTACAAATGTATTTCCTGGTTTTCTCAAACCAGTACTCCTCACAACAATCTTCCCAAGCAACTGGCTGCGTTTCCACATAGACTTAGCCCATTGGTGAAAGACGAATGACGCATGTCGCATTGACTTTTGTCAAACGTCGGAAAGAAATTTGGCCGAATTTGTCAACACATCCGAGTTATAACCGCAAGGTCATTATTTATTTTATAATTGAGAAGCTTCTAGCGATTTTGGGACTAAAATTATAATGTATATGCATTTGCGTTAATTGAAGACTCAACGTTCACCAACGTGTAATATAGTCCTAGATGTATAAATAGGTTTTTGAAAATTAACCTTGACGGTCCGGTCCCGTTTCGGAGATACAATTAAATTGCAAATACTTTACAAATACCATAATCTAAGCTGACGTGTTTTGACGCATCGAACCAGTCTTCTGTAATCAATACTTTATGAGTTGTCTCCGTCTGTAAAGCTTGGAGGTATAATCCGGCGTCCGGCCGGCTGTCTGCCTGACTGTGCATTCGTCCGTCCGTCATGGATTGCATGTATTGGTTAACACGTTGTTTCTGTATGGCAGATTTATTTCAAAGTGGTCACAATTATACCCGTGTGATCAGGAGAACGGCAAAGTACTAGGTACATAACTCTGGTCTTTTTTTTCAGTTATCTCCATTTTTCCTTATTTAGTTCAGCGATTGTCTCAATTAACTTTCATTGTATCAATTTCAAACTTGGTTTGTAGGTAACTTATGACCTACAGATGTGCAGTGCACCATTACCATAAATTTAGCATGCTGCGTTTGGAGTGTGTATATTTTTGTCTTTCAATGTTCTCACTTATTATATGCAACACATGCGTTCCGTGAAATTCCCTTTTTCGTTAATGAGTGCTTCCCCAAGCTTTGTACTTCGTCAAATCTAATCTGTTTTTTAGGTGTAAACTCAATTTTTTCATTTCTTCGGTTATTGTCTCAATATATGTCCAATATATCAATTTAAGACTTGGTGTATAGGAAACTCAGAGCTGCAATTGTGCAGTGCAAAAGAAACATAACTCTATCATGCTTTCGATCGTCTTTGATTTATCAGCATGATTACAATATACATTGTGGATCTTAAGTGATTTCTGAACTAGAAATATTTTAACTAAGGGTAGCTGCTCGGTTTTTTTTTTGTCAATCTTTTGTCCTTCGATATTTTGTTTATACAAGAAAAGGGTAAAACTTTGACAAATGAGGTATATGTTATTGGCAGGCAATATGTGTTGCTTCAAACATTTTTGGTTTGGTTTGTTTAAAGGTCATTGTTTCATTGTTTCAACAATGTTTGTCCATATGATCTATGCCATATGTTTTCAACTTACATATGCCCCCTATACCATCAGCGCTTTCAGCGCTTTGATTTCTTAAATCAGTCAATACAATCTTTTGATTCATAAAGGTTTTCTTTTCAAACATATAATAGAGTTTTTCTCAACAATAATAATGTTGGTTGCTCCCTTTTAGATTACGTCACCCCATGGTACAACATAAAAAGCTATCCCATACTGACACCGCGCTTCCACGCGGCGTCAATAATACCGGTATTAATTAAATCAAAGCACTGGAAGTTCTAACGGCCTGGGGGCTGCAGGAAGGTTGGAGAAGTAGGGGAAATGTGAAAGGGAATATCAATTGCGGCTTATGTTTGTGTATTTATTGTTAAGAAGGTGAAAGATCATATCAAGAATAGTAAATATTAGGAAACTGCTAATTTGAAAACAGGAGGACCTTGCTGGCACTATATCGCTCGCCTGATTGCAAGAGCTCACAAGTATACACATTTAAGACATGAAGAATCAAAGGAAAATTTGACAGCTGGTTTAAGCAGAATGTTTTGAAGTTTCTGCTTAATTATATTGAGAAATATGTCAATGTTAAATCAACTTCCATCAGGTAAAAATAGTTCTCATAACCATGTACTAGTAGGTAGGTAATATTAGGGTGATACACCCTTTGGATAACATAATAAAAGCAAAATAAATAAATAGTGCAGCTGGAAAAGTCGGAGGGGGGGGGGGGGGGCACGGGCCCTATGACCCCTCGCTTGATCCGCCACTGCATTGTCACGCGACTACTTTGTTTTCCATTAATCTTTCGTCGCACGGGCCTGCGGTCCCCCGGTAAATCCGCCACTGCATTTGTCACGCGACCCTTTGTACTTTTCCGTTCTACTTCGCGAATGTTAATAGTTAATAAGCTTCCATATTTGATCTGTCGGCGCATTCATTTCGAAAACATTTGTTTAACTTAAAGTGCTCACGCCGTAAGTTGATAACTGATGTTCAAACAATATTATCATGATCATTTTTTTTAAACTTTTTAAATGCAGTTTTGTTGAATCCATGTTGAACTATTTTTCTCGCGCAGTCTCACCCTAAAATGCGTTGTTTGGTGCTAACAGCAATTGGCAAATTCCGAAAAAATGGTATTACTACTATGACCAGGGGCTAAAGCTAAAGCCCCAGGCCAAAAATAATAACAACTTATTTACAAATAAATTATAAAATGTATGACCTCCGGATATATGTTTTTTATTCTAATGGTTTAACTGTAGATATTATATGGTAGTAATTTTATTTAAGTAACCCTTAACATTATTTTCGTGATATAATGGTGTTTGAAACAGGGGGGATGACCAGTACTACCGGTACTAATGGTGTTTAAAACAGGGGGGATTACTAGTACTACCGGTATTAATGGTGTTTAAAACAAGGGGGATGACCAGTACTATCGGTACTAATGGTGTTTAAAACAGGGGGGATGACCAGTACTATCGGTACTAATGGTGTTTAAAACAGGGGAATGACCAGTAGTACCTGTACCAATGGTGTTTAAAACAGGGGGAATGACCAGTACTACCGATAAAAATGGTGTTTAATTCAGGGGGGATGACCAGTACTACTGGTACTAATGGTGTATAAAACAGGGGGAATGACCAGTACTACCTTAATTAATGGTGTTTAAAACAGGGGGAATGACCAGTACTACCTGTACTAATGTTGTTTAAAACAGGGGGAATGACCAGTACTACCGGTATTAATGGTGTTCAAAACAGGGGGAATGACCAGCAGTACCTGTATTAATGGTGTTTAAAACAGAGGGATGAACAGTACTACCAGTACTACCGGTATTAATGGTGTTTAAATCAGGGGATGACCAGTACTACCTGTATTAATTGTGTTTAAAACAGGGGAATGACCAGTACTTCCGGTATTAATGGTGTTTAAAACAGGGGGAATGACCAGTACTACCAGAACTACCGGTATTAATGGTGTTCAAAACAGGGGAATGACCAGTACTACCGGTATTAATTGTGTATAAAACAGGGGGGATGACTAGTACTGTCGGTACTAATGGTGTTTAAAACAGGGGAATGACCAGTAGTACCTGTACTAATGGTGTTTAAAACAGGGGTTATGACAAGTACTACCGGTATTAATGGTGTTTAAAACAGGGGAATTACCAGTACTACCGGTACTAATGGTGTTTAAAACAACAGGGGGATGACCAGTACTATCGGTACTAATTGTGTTTAAAACAGGGGGGATGACCAGTACTATCGGTACTAATGGTGTTTAAAACAGGGGAATGACCAGTAGTACCTGTACCAATGGTGTTTATAACAGGGGAATGACCAGTACCACCGGTATTAATGGTGTTTAAAACAGGGGAATGGCCAGTACTACCAGTACTACCTGTATTAATGGTGTTTAAAACAGGGGGAATTACCGGTACTACCGGTATTACTAGTGTTTAAAACAGGGGGGATGACCAGCAGTACCTGTATTAATGGTGTTTAAAACAGGGGAATGACCAGTACTACCGGTACTAATGGTGTTTAAAACGGGGGAATGACCAGTACTACTAGCACTACCAGTATTAATTATTAGTCGTAATGCTAACATCTGGTAGTAATCGCCACCGCCATATAAAGCTGTGAAACATTAACCCTTCTCCTGCAGCCTTCCTACAACACGTATAAAATAATCTGTTAGCTCGTCTGTTTCCCGATGCGTCGTCACAAAACTTTAACCTTACATAACTGAAATACCGTTCAACATTTTCAAATGAAACTTGGTACACATGTTTCTAGGAACAAAACGCATGTCTTTACCAAAACTCTGGCTTTAATATTTATCCAGAATTGAAGAGAAAGCGACGTCTGGCGACATAGAGTCTTGTTCACTTTCCAGACATTTTGTAATTGGAGCATGTAAAGTTACATTAACCATAGACCCTTGTTCACTTTCTTCACATTTTGTAATTGAAGCATGTAAAGTAACATTAACCATACAGCTTTGTTCACTTTCCACACATTTTGTAATTGGACCATGTAAAGTAACATTAACCATACAGCTTTGTTCACTTTCCACACATTTTGTAATTGGAACATGTAAAGTTACATTAAACATACAGCTTTGTTCACTTTCCACACATTTTGTAATTGGACCTTGTAAAGTAACATTAAGCATACAGCTTTGTTCACTTTCCACACATTTTGTAATTGGACCATGTAAAGTTACATTAAACATACAGCTTTGTTCACTTTCCAGACATTTTGTAATTGGAGCATGTAAAGTTACATTAACCATACAGCTTTGTTCACTTTCCACACATTTTGTAATTGGACCATGTAAAGTTACATTAAACATACAGCTTTGTTCACTTTTCACACATTTTGTAATTGGACCATGTAAAGTTACATTAAGCATACAGCTTTGTTCACTTTCCACACATTTTGTAATTGGACCATGTAAAGTTACATTAAACATACAGCTTTGTTCACTTTCCACACATGTTGTAATTGAAGCATGTAAAGTTACATTAAGCATAGAGCCTTGTTCACTTTCCACACATTTTGTAATTGAAGCATGTAAAGTAACATTAAGCATAGAACCTTGTTCACTTTCTTCACATTTTGTAATTGAAGCATGTAAAGTTACATTACGCATAGAGCCTTGTTAACTTTTCATACATGTTGTAAGTGGACCATGTAAAGTTACATTAAGTATAGAGCCTTGTTAACTTTCCTCACATTTTTTAATTGGAGCATGTAAAGTAACATTAAGCATAGAGCCTTGTTAACTTTCCATACATGTTGTAATTGGACCATGTAAAGTTACATTAAGTATAGAGCCTTGTTTACTTTCTTCACATTTTGTAATTGGACAATGTAAAGTTGCATTAACCTTGTTCACTTTCCAAACATGTTGTTATTGAAGCATGCAAAGTTACATTAAACATAGATCTTTGTTAATTTTCCTCACATTTTGTAATTGGACAATGTAAAGTTGCTCTCCGTATATTTTGTAAAGGGACATAGTAGCGTAACAATGACCATGGAAAACTTGGTCACTCTCCTTTCATTTTGTAAAGGGGCCAAATAGCGTTACATTGACCATGGAAACTTGGTCACTCTCCGTTCATTTTTTAAAGGGACCAAGTATCGTTACATTGACCATGGAAACTTGGTCACTCTCCGTACATTTTGTAATGGGCCAAGTAGCGTTACACATTGACCATGGAAACTTGGTCACTCTCCGTACATTTTGTAAACGGGCCAAGTAATGTTACATTGACCATTGAAACTTGGTCACTCTCCGTACATTTTGTAACATTTCGTAAAGGGACAAGGTAGCGTTACATTGACCATGGAAACTTGGTCGCTCTCCTTTCATTGTGTAAAGGGGCCAAATAGTGTTACATTGACCTAAAACTACGCGAGATTGTACAGATGCGCAGGTTCGTCTAAGTTTTCACACAGGCATCAAGGCAGTCATTCACTGGATGGTTCTCAATTATTTAAAGGTCCAATTTCCATGGACCGGTCGCCTATCGATTCTTGCCATCGCCATCAGAGTGGCGGGAATTGATTTGATTTTCATCCAAGAATCTGTCTGTGGTTTATTTCATCTTGTACATTTTCTCTACATATACGTACTCGAAAACACGAGGTTTTTGCTCCGCTACGCCAGTCTGCAAGCTTATCGATAAAACAAACAACCAGTGACAGTAGTCGAAATAAAGGTCAATTCAATATCACCCAGTTCTTGTGAAATGGAAACTCACCGATGTTGATTTAATTCTGGACGTCTTGTTTAGGCTTCCCCACGTACATCCTTAACCCATTCGCACATGCATAGGAATGTCGACGGATATGTAACAATAAAGTAGTCCTTACTGGCTTTTTTTTTTGCCAAATCGTGTTCAACCTTATTAGATAAGTATCCATTATTTGTAGATATGTTTCCAAATGTTTGCCTGGATGCTTTGAAAGTCCGTCTGCTGCTCCGTCAGTACTTCGATTGTCTACTGGAAACATTCTTCAGTTCGCCTGCACTGGTTGCCTGTATATAAGCGCACAGTGCAGTACCTGATCAGACTGTGTGGTCCACGTTTTCCCCGCGGGG
Organism: Serripes groenlandicus; assembly: GCA_031761405.1. NCBI lineage: Eukaryota > Metazoa > Mollusca > Bivalvia > Cardiida > Cardiidae > Serripes > Serripes groenlandicus. The sequence goes on along the minus strand of JASEVX010000012.1, from coordinate 2,097,658 downwards.
AGAGCCATGTTTAGATAGACAATTTCGAAAAGAGAGAAAACAGAAAAAAAAGAGAAACATTTCTCCTGTTGCCATAATGATATGGACTCTATCAATTGTCTTCCAATGTTAAATAATTTTCTTTCGGGGTTTTGCAATGCAGACGACACAATACGAAGTAAGTGTCATCATGGTAAATGGGCCACGTTTGAATCATTGTAGAAGTAAATGGGCCACGTTTGAATCACGGTTTTGGTAAATGGGCATGTTTGAATGATGGTTTTAGTAAATGAGCCACGTTTGAATCATGATTTTAGTAAACGGGCCATGTTATAATCATGGTTTTAGTAAAAGAGCCACGTTTAAATCACCATATTAATAAATGGGATACGTTTGAATCATGGTTTTAGTAAATGTCCCACGTTTTAATCATGGTATAAATAAATGGGCCACGTTTGAATCATTATATAAGTAAATGGGCCACGTTTGAATCATTATATAAGTAAATGGGCCACGTTTGAATCATTATATAAGTAAATGGGCCACGTTTGAATTATGTTATAAGTAAATGGGCCACGTTTGAATCATTGTATAAGTAAATGGACCACGTTTGAATCATGGTATAAGTAAATGGGCCACGTTTGAATCATTGTATAAGTAAATGGGCCACGTTTGAATCATAGTATAAGTAAATGGACCACGTTTGAATCATAGTATAAGTAAATGGGCCACGTTTGAATCATGGTATAAGTAAATGGGCCACGTTTGAATTATTATATAAGTAAATGGACCACGTTTGAATCATTGTATAAGTAAATGGGCCACGTTAGAATCATGGTATAAGTAAATGGGCCACGTTTGAATCATTGTATAACTAAATGGGCCACGTTTGAATTATTATATAAGTAAATAAACCACGTTTGAATCATTGTATAAGTAAATGGGCCACGTTTGAATCATTGTATAAGTAAATGGGCCACGTTTGAATCATTACATAAGTAAATGGGCCACGTTTGAATCATTGTATAAGTAAATAGGCTACGTTTGAATCATTGCATAAGTAAATAGGCTACGTTTGAATCATTGCATAAATAAATGGACCACGTTTGAATCATAGTATAAGTAAATGGGCCACGTTTGAATCATGGTATAAGTAAATGGGCCACGTTTGAATCATTGTATAAGTAAATGGGCCACGTTTGAATCATAGTATAAGTAAATGGACCACGTTTGAATCATAGTATAAGTAAATGGGCCACGTTTGAATCATGGTATAAGTAAATGGGCCACGTTTGAATTATTATATAAGTAAATGGACCACGTTTGAATCATTGTATAAGTAAATGGGCCACGTTAGAATCATGGTATTAGTAAATGGGCCACGTTTGAATCATTGTATAACTAAATGGGCCACGTTTGAATTATTATATAAGTAAATAAACCACGTTTGAATCATTGTATAAGTAAATGGGCCACGTTTGAATCATTGTATAAGTAAATGGGCCACGTTTGAATCATTACATAAGTAAATGGGCCACGTTTGAATCATTGTATAAGTAAATAGGCTACGTTTGAATCATTGCATAAGTAAATAGGCTACGTTTGAATCATTGCATAAATAAATGGACCACGTTTGAATCATAGTATAAGTAAATGGGCCACGTTTGAATCATTGTATAAGTAAATGGGCCACGTTTGAATCATTGTAGAGGTAAATGGGCCACGTTTGAATCATTGTATAAGTAAATGGAACACGTTTGAATCATTGTATAAGTAAATAAGCTACGTTTGAATCATTGTATAAGTAAATGGACCACGTTTGAATCATGGTATAAGTAAATGGGCCACGTTTGAATCATTGTATAAGTAAATGGGCCACGTTTGAATCATTGTAGAGGTAAATGGGCCACGTTTGAATCATTGTATAAGTAAATGGACCACGTTTGAATCATAGTATAAGTAAATGGGCCA
>JASEVX010000012.1:1913208-2090708 GCA_031761405.1 Serripes groenlandicus | reverse complement strand
AACTAACGCTCCACACGATAGTTATTCCAGACACTTGCCAACTATCCTACTTTTAGTTGTTTCCCCGCTTGGTGGAAGACGAATGACCATATTCACTATATATCAATGAATGGCCGAACTGGGATTCGAGTTCATAACCTCTTGATCGAAAACCTTCGTCGATAACGTTCGCGGATGGAAGAGTTATAAATGAAACCACGACATGTGGTGCTTTAAAGCTCTCAATCCTGGGATACTGAATATGTGCCCATCTGCGTTCATTCCCTATTTGTTTATGCTTTGTCAAAACACATTGGCGTAACCGTCCATAAACAGCGTACGTTCTGTATAAATCCCAGAGAGGCCCGATTTGTTATTATTCCCGAGGTTCATTTCCGTAAATAGCCGAGAGCGGTCTTATTTGTAATTGTATTCGAGGTACATTTCCGTAAATAGCCGAGAGCGGTCTGATTTGTGATTGTTCTCGAGACACAAGTCCGTAAATAGCCGAGAGCGGTCTGATTTGTGATTGTTTTCGGGGTTCATTTCAGTAAATAGCTGATAGCGGCCGTATGTGTTATTGTTGGTGTTAGGGTTTATTTCCGAAAATAGCCGAGAGCGGCCGTATGTGTTATTGTTGGTGTTAGGGTTTATTTCCGAAAATAGCCGAGAGCGGCCGTATGTGTTATTGTTGTTGTTGGGGTTTATTTCAGTAAATATCCGAGATGTGCCAATTTGTTATTAATTCAGGGATTATTTCCGTAAATAGCCGAGAGTGGCCGATTAGTTATTATTCTCGAGTTTATCCTAAAGGGGCCCTATTAATCTCTGCTTTCCGAACTAATAGTGCACTGAAAAAGATAAGACATTCGGGTCACTGTTATGTGGTCATCATACTATGCGCCACGACACTCGGAAATCGACCCTCAGACGTGAACACAATGCAATACAATGACATGTGTTTACCGGGATCTCTTTGTTAGTTGAACGATGAGATGGTTAACACGGACTAACCTGATCAGACGGCGCAGAGGCACTGCTGGTCTGTATTGTTGCTGTTTGGGAACACTCTAATCTGCTGGTCTGTATCGTTGCTGTTCGGGAACACTCTAATCTGCTGGTCTGTATCGTTGCTGTTCGGGAACACTCTAATATCAGTTTTTTTTGTTTGGCGTGGTGCATTTACATAAATATATTTACACATTTATATTTAAACTTGAAGAGTACAAATTTTAGTTATGGAATTTCATACAAAGAATAGTAAGTAATTTACGTATTGCTTCCTATTGGTGACACTCCATACTTTTAAGGTCGCTTTCATAAATGAACTTAAAAACTACTGAAATGGTGGATTTAGAGATTTGTTCGATATCTATATATTATCATAATAAAGTAGTAAGAGTGTATGTATATATTAATGTTAATACATTTCTGATGTATCTCCCTTACACTTTTATACAAGACTTTGACCCTCCCCCACATATGGACAGATGTTGTCGCATCTGAATTTAAGCAGACGACTTTTTAAAATATTGTAAATAAAAAGAGACTGCCGGAATTTCTCAGTTCAACACAATGTTTTTAACTCTACTTAATTATCATGCATTCATTTACATAGACTTTTCGTATTTTTTACAAAGACGTTTTCAAAGTCGTTTGCTGCAGGTTTATTGAAATAGGTCAAACAACAGATATATATATATATATATGTGGCAATGTACCCCCTTTAGCTACATGTGCGAACAATATAGGTCAAGCTCAGTCTGGACATTCGAGCTGTCAAATCTTTGTCTACAAGCTTCCCATGCATCCATATGTAGCAACATTTACTGTAAAATTAGTGGAATTATGGTTTAAAAAGACGACGATGGAGATATCTGTAGCAGAAATTCAGTGAGATTATGGTTTAAAAAGACCACGGTCACGATATCTGTAACAGGAATTCAGTGGGATTACGGTTTCAAAAGACTACGGTATCGATATATGTAACAGGAGTACAGTGGGATTACAGTTTCAAAAGACCACGATGACGTTATATATGTAGCAGGAATTCAGTGGGATAACGTTTTAAAAATACCACGATGACGATATCTGTAGCAGGAATTCAGTGGAATTACGGTTTAAAAATACCACAGTGACGATATCTGTAGCAGGAATTAAGTGGAATTACGGTTTCAAAAGACCACGGTGACGATATCTGTAGCAGGAATTCAGTGGCATTACTGTTTCAAAATACCACGATGACGTCATCTGTAGCAGGAATTCAGTGAGATTACGGTTTCAAAATACCACGATGACGTCATCTGTAGCAGGAATTCAGTGGCATTACTGTTTCAAAATACCACGGTGACAATATCTGTAGCAGGAATTCAGTGAGATTACGGTTTCAAAAGACCACGATGACGTCATCTGTAGCAGGAATTCAGTGAGATTACGGTTTAAAAAGACCACGATGACGTCATCTGTAGCAGGAATTCAGTGAGATTACGGTTTAAAAAGACCACGATGACGTCATCTGTAGCAGGAATTCATTGGGTTTATGGTTTAAAAAGATCACGGTCACGATATATGTAGCAGGAATTCATTGGGTTTATGGTTTAAAAAGATCACGGTCACGATATCTGTAGCAGGAATTCATTGGGTTTATGGTTTAAAAAGATCACGGTCACGATATATGTAGCAGGAATTCATTGGGTTTATGGTTTAAAAAGATCACGGTCACAATATATGTAGCAGGAATTCATTGGGTTTATGGTTTAAAAAGATCACGGTCACGATATATGTAGCAAGAATTCATTGGGTTTATGGTTTAAAAAGATCACGGTCACGATATATGTAGCAGGAATTCATTGGGTTTATGGTTTAAAAAGATCACGGTCACGATATATGAAGCAAGAATTCATTGGGTTTATGGTTTAAAAAGATCACGGTCACGATATATGTAGCAGGAATTCATTGGGTTTATGGTTTAAAAAGATCACGGTCACGATATATGTAGCAAGAATTCATTGGGACTACGGTTTAATGGGGGTAAACGGGGGTCGAACAATTGTATTATCCAGTTCTTGTAGTTGTGTCTCAGGACTTATGTCAACTGTTGTGAATCATTTGTTTATTTCAGATCGTTTTACTCTTCTGTGGATATTTACAGAATTTCTACTTCTACGACGATACAGATGTGGTATGTTTTTCATCAACGTTATGGCTAAGTTTAATTAAGCATGGTCCATAAATGCAGTAGCGCTTTGTAACTAACGTCATGATTACGTTATACATTCAAGTTTTGAATTTGACACTATTTGTTTAGTATTTATCTCATTTAAAACTCTTACTGTTCAGACTGTATTGGACAAGTTTAGTCTGCATTGATAGAGATCAAACTGTATTGGCCAAATTCAGTCTGCATTGATAGAGATCAAGCTGTATCGGCCAAGTTTAGTCTGAATTGATAGAGATCAAACTGTATCGGCCAAGTTTAGTCTGAAATGATAGAGATCAGACTGTATCGGCCAAGTTTAGTCTGAATTGATAGAGTTCAGACTGTATCGGCCAAGTTTAGTCTGAATTGATGGAGTGACGTCTGTATTGACCAAGTTTAGTCTGAATTGATAGAGATCAAACTGTATTGGCCAAGTTTAGTCTGAATTGATAGAGTTCAGACTGTATCGGCCAAGTTAAGCCTGAATTGATAGAGATCAAACTGTATTGGTCAAGTTTAGTCTGAATTGATAGAGTTCAGACTGTATCGGCCAAGTTTAGTCTGAATTGATGGAGTGACGTCTGTATTGGCCAAGTTTAGTCTGAATTGATAGAGATCAAACTGTATTGGCCAAGTTTAGTCTGAATTGATAGAGATCAGACTGTATCGGCCAAGTTTAGTCTGAATTGATATAGATCAGACTGTATCGGCCAAGTTTAGTCTGCATTTATAGAGATCAAACTGTATTGGCCAAGTTTAGTCTGCATTGATAGAGTTCAAACTGTATCAGCTAAGTTTAGTCTGCATTGATAGAGATCAAACTGTATCGGCCAAGTTTAGTCTGCATTGATAGAGAGCATGCTGTATCGGCCAAGTTTAGTCTGCATTGATAGAGAGCATGCTGTATCGGCCATGTTTAGTCTGCATTGATAGAGTTCAAACTGTATCGGCTAAGTTTAGTCTGCATTGATAGAGATCAAACTGTATCGGCCAAGTTTAGTCTGCATTGATAGAGAGCATGCTGTATCGGCCAAGTTTTGTTGACATGGTGCAGACTGTAATCGGCCAAGTTTAGTCTGCATTGATAGAGTTCAGACTGTATCGGCCAAGTTTAGTCTGCATTGATAGAGAGCATGCTGTATCGGCCAAGTTTAGTCTGCATTGTAGAGTTCAAACTGTATCGGCTACGTTTAGTCTGCATTGATAGAGTTCAGACTGTATCGGCCAAGTTTAGTCTGCATTGATAGAGTTCAGTCTGTATCGGCCAAGTTTAGTCTGCATTGATAGAGATCAGACTGTATCGGCCAAGTTTAGTCTGCATTGATAGAGTTCAGACTGTATCGGCCAAGTTTAGTCTGCATTGATAGAGTTCAGACTGTATCGGCCAAGTTTAGTCTGCATTGATAGAGTTCAGACTGTATCGGCCAAGTTTAGTCTGCATTGATAGAGTTCAGTCTGTATCGGCCAAGTTTAGTCTGCATTGATAGAGATCAGACTGTATCGGCCAAGTTTAGTCTGCATTGATAGAGAGCATGCTGTATCGGCCAAGTTTAGTCTGCATTGTAGAGTTCAAACTGTATCGGCTACGTTTAGTCTGCATTGATAGAGTTCAGACTGTATCGGCCAAGTTTAGTCTGCATTGATAGAGTTCAGTCTGTATCGGCCAAGTTTAGTCTGCATTGATAGAGATCAGACTGTATCGGCCAAGTTTAGTCTGCATTGATAGAGTTCAGACTGTATCGGCCAAGTTTAGTCTGCATTGATAGAGTTCAGACTGTATCGGCCAAGTTTAGTCTGCATTGATAGAGTTCAGACTGTATCGGCCAAGTTTAGTCTGCATTGATAGAGTTCAGTCTGTATCGGCCAAGTTTAGTCTGCATTGATAGAGATCAGACTGTATCGGCCAAGTTTAGTCTGCATTGATAGAGTTCAAACTGTATCGGCTAAGTTCAGTCTACATTGATAGAGTTCAGACTGTATCGGCCAAGTTTTGTTGACATAGTACAGACTGTATCGGCCAAGTTGTGTTGACAGAGTTCTGCATTGATATAGTTCAGACTGTATCGGCCGAGTTCTGTCTGCATTGTTAGAGTTCAGACTATATCGGACGAGTGTTTTATTTTGTATGCACAGAACTGTTTTATTCTTTTCATTTTGAAAGCACAGAACAATTAGATTGTTTTCATGTTGTGTGCACAACAAAATTAGATTGTTTTTATTTTGTGTCCACAAAAAAATTATATTGTTTTCATGTTATACGCACAGACAGATTATATTGTTTTCATTTTTTATGCACATTTTAAAAATATGATTTCATTCTGTATGCACAGCGCAATTATTTGTTTTCATTTTGTGTGCACAGATCAGTTGGATTGTTTTAAATGTGACGACATAGATGACCTAAACAGATGCCATAAAACGGCCACTTGTCGAACGGACGAGGTAGGTATCGTATTTTATCTTCATTTGTTTAACCTTATTATTTTTATTGATTGCGAAACAAGCTTTCAGCTTATATCAATCACGGTCGATGTCTGCTTCCTGGAGACTTAACAAGTACTCGCCGTGTGTGTGTTAAAATCCCAAAGGCAGAACCCGCTCATCACGAGATTCGGAACCATACACGCAAATTATAACATAATAATATAATACATAACCTCAGTATTACCATTCAAGCTCATGAATATTTGTAAAGATATTAATACATATCCTCAGCATTACCATTCAAGCTCATGAATATTTGTAAAGATATTAATACATATCCTCAGTATTACCATTCAAGCTCATGAATATTTGTAAAGATATTAATACATATCCTCAGTATTACCAGTCAATCTCATGAATATTTGTAAAGATATTAATACATATCCTCAATATTACCAGTCAATCTCATGAATATTTGTAATGATATTAATACATATCCTCAGCATTACCATTCAATCTCATGAATATTTGTCATAACCTCAGCATTACCATTCAATCTCATGAATATGTGTAAAGATATTTATACATAACCTCAGCATTACCATTCAATCTCATGACTATTTGTAGAGCATTACCATTCAATCTCATGAATATTTTTAAAACATTACCAGTCAATCTTATGAATATTTGTAAAGATATTTATACATAACCTCAGCATTACAAGTCAATCTCATGAATATTTGTCATAACCTCAGCATTACCATTCAATCTCATGAATATTTGTAAAGATATTTATACATAACCTCAGCATTATCATTCAATTTCATGAATATTTGTAAAGCATTACCAGTCAATCCCATGAATATTTGTAAAGATATTTATACATAACCTCAGCATAACCATTCAATCTCATGAATATTTGTAAAGCATTACCAGTCAATCCCATGAATATTTGTAAAGATATTTATACATAACCTCAGCATTACCATTCAATCATATGAATATTTGTAAAGCATTACCAGTCAATCTCAAGAATATTTGTAAAGCATTAACATTCAATCTCATGAATATGTGTAAAGATATTTATACATAACCTCAGCATTACCAGTCAATCTCATGAATATTCGATATTATTAAGAACACATAGCTGATGTCGCCTGAGTAACTGTAAATTATATGCAATTACTAATAAGTAACTGTAAATTATATGCAATTACTAATAAGTAATTGTAAATTATATGCAATTACTAATAAGTAACTGTAAATTATATGCAATTACTAATAAGTAACTCTAAATTATATGCAATTACTAATAAGTAACTCTAAATTATATGCAATTACTAATAAGTAACTGTAAATTATATGCAATTACTAATAAGTAACTGTAAATTATACGCAATTACTAATAAGTAACTGTAAATTATATACAATTACTAATAAATAACTGTAAATTATATGCAATTACTAATAAGTAACTGTAAATTATATGAAATTACTAATAAATAACTTTGAATTATATGCAATTCCTAATAAGTAACTGTAAATTATATGCAATTACTAATAAGGAACTTCAAATTATATGTAATTACTAATAAGTAACTGTAAATTATATACAATTACTAATAAGTAACTTTAAATTATACGCAATAACTAATAAGTAACTGTAAATTATACGCAATTACTAATAAGTAACTGTAAATTATACGCAATTCCTAATAAGTAACTTTAAATTATATGCAATTACTAATACGTAACTTTAAATTATATGCAATTCCTAATAAGTAACTGTAAATTATATACAATTACTAATAAGTAACTGTAAATTATATGCAATTACTAATAAATAACTGTAAATTATATGCAATTACTAATAAGTAACTTTAAATTATATGCAATTACTAATAAGTAACTTTGAATTATATGCAATTCCTAATAAGTAACTGTAAATTATATGCAATTACTAATAAGTAACTGTAAATTATATGCAATTACTAATAAGGAACTTCAAATTATATGTAATTCCTAATAAGTAACTGTAAATTATATACAATTACTAATAAGTAACTGTAAATTATATGCAATTACTAATAAGTAACTGTAAATTATATACAATTACTAATAAGTAACTGTAAATTATATGCAATTACTTAAAAGTAACTGTAAATTATATGCAATTACTAATAAGGAACTTCAAATTATATGCAATTCCTAATAAGTAACTGTAAATTATATACAATTACTAATAAGTAACTGTAAATTATATGCAATTACTAATAAATAACTGTAAATTATATGCAATTACTAATAAGTAACTTTAAATTATATGCAATTACTAATAAGTAACTTTAAATTATATGCAATTACTAATAAGTAACTGTAAATTATGTGCAATTCCTAATACGTAACTGTAAATTATATGCAATTACTAATAAGTAACTGTAAATTATATGCAATTCCTAGTAAGTAACTGTAAATTATATGCAATTCATAATACGTAACTGTAAATTATATGCAATTACTAATTAGTAACTGTAAATTATACGCAATTACTAATAAGTAACTGTAAATTATACGCAATTACTAATAAGTAACTGTAAATTATACGCAATTACTAATACGTAACTGTAAATTATATGCAATTACTAATAAGTAACTGTAAATTATATGCATTTACTAATAAGTAACTGTAAATTATATACAATTACTAATAAGTAACTGTAAATTATATACAATTACTAATAAGTAACTGTAAATTATATGCAATTACTAATAAGTAACTGTAAATTATATACAATTACTAATAAGTAACTGTAAATTATATGCAATTACTAATAAGTAACTTTAAAAAAAGTAACTGTAAATTATATGCAATTACTAATAAGTAACTGGGACTACACTCTGCACATGTTAACTGTATTAGTAATATCAGCTTAACGACCGCATTGATATACAATTGATATCTTCAAATAAAACTAGATTGATACATTTCAACCAGGAACACGCACGTGCATGCGCTCATTTACAAAGACACATCCCTGACTGGGTCATTGGTTATTTACGGCTAAACTGGTGCGAGAGAGTCGGGTAACACGACTTTGTGAATGGGACGCCGTGATATAGACAGTACTGGTGCGAGAGAGTCGGGTAACACGACTTTGTGAATGGGACGCCGTGATATAGACAGTACTGGTGCGAGAGAGTCGGGTAACACGACTATGTGAATGGGACGCCGTGATATAGACAGTACTGGTGCGAGAGAGTCGGGTAACACGACTATGTGAATGGGACGCCGTGATATAGACAGTACTGGTGCGAGAGAGTCGGGTAACACGACTATGTGAACGAGACGTCGTGATATAGACAGTACTGGTGCGAGAAAGTCGGGTAACACGACTATGTGAATGGGACGCCGTGATATAGACAGTACTGGTGCGAGAGAGTCGGGTAACACGACTATGCGAATGGGACGCCGTGATATAGACAGTACTGGTGCGAGAGAGTCGGGTAACACGACTATGTGAATGGGACGCCGTGATATAGACAGTACTGGTGCGAGAGAGTCGGGTAACACGACTGTGTGAATGGGACGCTGTGATATCGACAGTACTGGTGCGAGAGAGACGTGTAACACGACTTTGTGAATGGGACGCCGTGATATCGACAGTACTGGTGCGAGAGAGTCGGGTAACACGATTATGTGAATGGGACGCCGTGATATAGACAGTACTGGTGCGAGAGAGACGTGTAACACGACTATGTAAATGGGACGCCGTGATATAGACAGTACTGGTGCGAGAGAGTCGGGTAACACGACTATGTGAATGGGACGCCGTGATATAGACAGTACTGGTGCGAGAGTGTCGGGTAACACGACTTTGTGAACGAGACGTCATGATATAGACAGTACTGGTTCGAGAGAGTCGGGTAACACGACTATGTGAATGGGACGCCGTGATATCGACAGTACTGGTGCGAGATAGTCGGGTAACACGACTATGTGAATGGGACGCCGTGATATAGACAGTACTGGTGCGAGAGTGTCGGGTAACACGACTTTGTGAACGAGACGTCATGATATAGACAGTACTGGTGCGAGAGAGTCGGGTAACACGACTATGTGAACGAGACGTCGTGATATAAACAGTACTGGTGCGAGAGAGTCGGGTAACACGACTTTGTGAATGGGACGCCGTGATATAGACAGTACTGGTGCGAGAGTGTCGGGTAACACGACTTTGTGAACGAGACGTCATGATATAGACAGTACTGGTGCGAGAGAGTCGGGTAACACGACTATGTGAATGGGACGCCGTGATATCGACAGTACTGGTGCGAGAGTGTCGGGTAACACGACTTTGTGAATGGGACGCCGTGATATAGACAGTACTGGTGCGAGAGAGTCGGGTAACACGACTTTGTGAATGGGAGGCCGTGATATAGACAGTACTGGTGCGAGAGAGTCGGGTAACACGACTATGTGAATGGGACGCCGTGATATAGACAGTACTGGTGCGAGAGAGTCGGGTAACACGACTTTGTGAATGGGACGCCGTGATATAGACAGTACTGGTGCGAGAGAGTCGGGTAACACGACTATGGGAATGGGACGCCGTGATATAGACAGTACTGGTGCGAGAGAGTCGGGTAACACGACTATGTCAACGAGACGTCGTGATATAGACAGTACTGGTGCGAGAGAGTCGGGTAACACGACTATGTGAACGGGACGTCGTGATATCGATAGTACTTGTGCGAGAGAGTCGGGTAACACGACTATGTGAATGGGACGTCATGATATAGACAGTACTGGTGCGAGAGAGACGTGTAACACGACTTTGTGAATGGGACGCCGTGATATCGACAGTACTGGTGCGAGAGAGTCGGGTAACACGATTATGTGAATGGGACGCCGTGATATAGACAGTACTGGTGCGAGAGAGACGTGTAACACGACTATGTGAATGGGACGCCGTGATATCGACAGTACTGGTGCGAGAGAGTCGGGTAACACGACTTTGTGAATGGGACGCCGTGATATAGACAGTACTGGTGCGAGAGAGACGTGTAACACGACTTTGTGAATGGGACGCCGTGATATCGACAGTACTGGTGCGAGAGAGTCGAGTAACACGACTTTGTGAATAGGACGCCGTGATATAGACAGTACTGGTGCGAGAGTGTCGGGTAACACGACTTTGTGAATGGGACGCCTTGACGACAGTACCAGGGACGACAGTACTGGTGCGAGAGAATCGGGTAACACGACTTTGTGAACGGGACGCCGTGATATAGACAGTACTGGTGTGAGAGAGTTAAGTAACACGACTATGTGAATGGGACGTCGTGATATAGACAGTACTGGTGCGAGAGTGTCGGGTAACACGACTTTGTGAATGGGACGCCGTGATATAGACAGTACTGGTGCGAGAGAGTCGGGTAACACGACTGTGTGAATGGGACGCCGTGATATCGACAGTACTGGTGCGAGAGAGACGTGTAACACGACTTTGTGAATGGGACGCCGTGATATCGACAGTACTGGTGCGAGAGAGTCGAGTAACACGACTTTGTGAATGGGACGCCGTGATATAGACAGTACTGGTGCGAGAGTGTCGGGTAACACGACTTTGTGAATGGGACGCCGTGATATAGACAGTACTGGTGCGAGAGAGTCGGGTAACACGACTTTGTGAACGGGACGCCGTGATATAGACAGTACTGGTGCGAGAGAGTCGGGTAACACGACTATGTGAATGGGACGTCGTGATATAGACAGTACTGGTGCGAGAGAGTCGGGTAACACGACTTTGTGAATGGGACGCCGTGATATAGACAGTACTGGTGCGAGAGAGTCGGGTAACACGACTTTGTGAATGGGACGTCGTGATATAGACAGTACTGGTGCGAGAGAGTCGGGTAACACGACTTTGTGAATGGGACGTCGTGATATAGACAGTACTGGTGCGAGAGAGTCGGGTAACACGACTATGTGAATGGGACGCCGTGATATCGACAGTACTGGTGCGAGAGAGTCGGGTAACACGACTTTGTGAATTGGACGCCGTGATATCGACAGTACTGGTGCGAGAGAGTCGAGTAACACGACTATGTGAATGGGACGCCGTGATATCGACAGTACTGGTGCGAGAGAGTCGGGTAACACGACTATGTGAATGGGACGCCGTGATATCGACAGACATACTGTTGAAGACGACATTAACTCCAATCAATCAAATCTTTTTGAACCCCGGCTTGCAAACGCATTTTGACAGATATGCAGCAGACCACTTTTGAAAACATTGGGACTAAAGATGAAATTGCTCATTTCAACTATTTTTTCAATAATTAAATTCCCAATTACATTGAAAGTCATTATTTTTGACATGATGATTTCTACTGAGGATTTTTGTCGTATGTGGCTTTACTGCTAATTTACTGATAGTTAATGGCGGGGATCCTGTGTATGACGAATATCACCACTAGTGCTTCGGCCTCGATATTTGTGTATGACGAATATCACCGCTAATGCTTCGGCCTCGATATTTGTGTATGACGAATATCACCGCTAGTGCTTCGGCCTCGATATTTGTGTATGACGAATATCACCGCTAATGCTTCGGCCTCGATATTTGTGTATGACGAATATCACCGCTAGTGCTTCGGCCTCGATATTTGTGTATGACGAATATCACCCCTAGTGCTTCGGCCTCGATATTTGTGTATGACGAATATCACCGCTAGTGCTTCATCCTCGATATTTGTATATGACAAATATCACCACTAGTGCTTAGGCCTCGATATTTGTGTATGACGAATATCACCACTAGTGCTTCGGCCTCGATATTTGTGTATGACGAATATCAACGCTAGTGCTTCGGCTTCGATATTTGTGTATGACGAATATCACCACTAGTGCTTCGGCCTCGATATTTGTGTAAGACGAATATCACTACTAGTGCTTCGGCCTCGATATTTGTGTATGACGAATATCACCCCTAGTGCTTCGGCCTCGATATTTGTGTATGACTAATATCACCACCATGACCTTTCTTGTCGATCATTTTAATAGGCAAAATTGATAAGCCTTAACAGAGTAAATGTATATCAATCGTGGAAGACAGTGGTGCAGAGGTAGAGCGTCGGCCTCTCGTATCAAAGGTCCCTGGTTCGAGTCCCGTGATGAGCGGGTCCTGACTTTGGGATTTTTCCACACAAACGGCGCGAGTACTGGTTAAGTCTCCAGGAAGCAGACACCGAGAGTGATTAATCTAAGCCAAAGGCTTGTTTCGCAATCGATGTAAAATAAATAAGTTTAAACTAAAAACTATATCAATCAAAGAAGTGAACATTATGAAACACAAAGAAAAGTTTAACAACCCTAGATTTCATCTGATTATATTGGCTAATTGAGTTAATTTCTGTGTGTACATATTTTAAAGACAGTTTATTTGATTTTTCAATTCAATATATAAGATTGCCTTTCAAAAATGCTGTCAGGGGAGGTAAAATTGTATTTCTGTGACAGAAGTTCTTGATGTTGTATCTATATTACTATTTCAGTATTGTTACACAGAAAGTTATATATCAGATTCCGGGAAAAAGCTCTTTGTATTGGGTTGTAGGCCAAAACAGGTAAGTTTCTATGACAAATGGAGACAATATTTATGATGAGTAAACTCTTGTTTTGTCGCAATGTTTTCAACTCTAATGAGAGTTCCCATATATCTCGTTTGTTTCAGTTTTTGTTGTGTTGTATTGGCGTTTTTACGCCGTTTCAACATTATTTCATTTATATTACGGCGACAGTTCCCTCCCTTGGTAAATAAATCAGTAATAGTCTACGGAATATTTATATTACGGCGACAGTTCCCTCCCTTGGTAAATTAAGCAGTTATAGGCTACGTAATATGTATATTACGGCGACAGTTCCCTACCTTGGTAAATAAAGCAGTAATAGACTACGTAATATTTATATTATGGCGACAGTTCCCTCCCTTGGTAAATAAAGCAGTAATAGGCTACGTAATATTTATATTACGGCGACAGTTCCCTCCCTTGGTAAAAAAAAGCAGTAATAGGCTACGTGATGTTTATATTACGGCGACAGTTTCCTCCCTTGGTAAAAAAAAAGAGGTAATAGGCTACGTAATATTTATATTACGGCGACAGTAAAGCAGTAATAGGCTACGTAATATTTATATTACGGCGACAGTTCCCTCCCTTGGTAAAAAAAAGCAGTAATAGGCTACGTGATGTTTATATTACGGCGACAGTTTCCTCCCTTGGTAAAAAAAAAAAGAGTTAATAGGCTACGTAATATTTATATTACGGCGACAGTTTCCTCCCTTGGTAAAAAAAAAAGAGGTAATAGGCTACGTAATATTTATATTACGGCGACAGTAAAGCAGTAATAGGCTACGTAATATTTATATTACGGCGACAGTTCCCTCCCTTTGTAAAAAAAAAGCAGTAATAGGCTACGTATGGTGTTTTACGCCGCTTTCAACAATTGTTTCAGTTATATCACGGCGTTTCTTGGGTAGGTTACCAGTACTACTGCTCCATTTATCCATTTATCCTGCAACCAGCGTGTTGCTTACCCGCCAACCATGATTTATCAAAAAAAAATCAAAATTATAATGCATCACTTTTTTGGAAGAAAATGGTAATAAACTAATAATAATAATCTTTCTAAATAACTTTTTAACAAACGATGGATATTAGAAAATGTTTCTAACTTTGTATAAACCCATGTGAATTACTTTTATATTATAATTTCATGGTCGATATACATTGGATATTAATTTTATCTAATTAGTTCATGGTCGATATACATTGGTTATTAATTTTATCCAAGGACACTATATTACATATGATTTTATGGTCGATATACATTGGATATTAATTGTATCATATGATTTCATGGTCGATATACATTGGATATTAATTTTATCCAAGGACACTATATTACATATGATTGTATGGTCGATATACATTGGATATTATTTGTATTCGTTGTGCATGATTGTATTGTCCGATTATTATACAAGTGTACATTGAATATTAACTTTATCTTATTATTTTATTGTCCGATATGTATTGAATATTAATTTCAAGGATGTCCTTGTTTTATTGTATGATTTATGCTCCGAAATACATTGAACATTAATTGTATTGTATAATTTTAGTTCTGTTTAGGATTAGATGTGACGGATGTGTTTGTGGGCAGACGAAGCGATTCAGACAACTGTGTACAGTGCTGCCACCTACATGGATGTAATAAATATCTATGTCCGGTACAGTTTACCGCAGCGCCACCTCCAGGTCACGTAAACAATGGTTCTATTTCAGTGCTTAAACCTTTTCATCATACAACAATTCTGCAGCAGACGACTTAACAACCAGGAAGTCAAAACACGGGGGTGTTGGGGTTAGGAATCTGCCGTGGCCGATTTGCGTCGAAGATTTGTAACTGGGGCTTCCACGGTTTGATTCTATTACATCGGTCATGGTTGAGTGTCCTTGGAACTGGTTTGTTTACCCAGGGATCGTACGTAAGTGAACTGGCGGCGTGATATAACTGAAATAAACGGCGTAAATACGAAATAGAACAAAATAAACGAACGCAAACAGGGAAAACCTCTATAAATACATTGAACATATTGTGATAGAGAGTCCTGGGGAATTTGATCATCTTGATCAATTTCTTCTTTTTCCACAATGTTTACTAAAATAGTCTGCTGCAGATTTGTCAGGATGCGTCTGCAGGTGGGAAACGGTTTAACCTGTTCAAGCTACAGAAGATATTTTAAGCCTTAGCAGCAGATGACATTTGAAAACATTCCGGGAAAACCATACTTTTTGTTAAACAGCATCAACAAATCGACGTGTTATCCCCTTCGTTGCTAAGGCAGTTAAAGGCTAATACAAACAGTGCATATTCATGTGAGACAGCTCATAACAAGCTGTCTCTGCTGAAATATGCATTGTTTGTCACTTAGCGGTTAAATCTTATCATATTTCCTGTTGGACGAAACATGGAGCGGTTCAATGTTCAACATGGAAGAGTCGACTTTGTGAAATTCGGCAGTGAAAGGGTTAAATTTCATTCTTGGAAAACAATTAAATTAATAATACATGTAGGACTTTTATTGTTTTCGTTGAATTCGTTTTTAATAACCTTTATTGACTCGATTTAGGGACTTGTCGCACATTTGAACAGGGAAGACTCTGGTATAAACAGTATCACCAATCTTAACTGTTTCACTTGCATTAGGTATATATCCAGAGCATACGGTTACTTCTGTTAGAATTGTGTATCCTTTTTTGACCCCCGTAACAGTTAGTCAATATGACCATCAATTGACCCCGTAACAGTTAGTCAATATGACCATCAATTGACCCCTGTAACAGTTAGTCAATATGACCATTAGTTGACCCCGTAACAGTTAGTCAATATGACCATTAACTGATAGGCGGGGCTCATTATTGGGATTCGCTAGGCTAGGTATCCCTTATTGTCAGACTTTTCCGTCTGTCTGTCTGTCTGTCTGTCTGTCTGTCTGTCTGTCTGTCTGTCTGTCTGTCTGTCTGTCTGTCAGTCAGTCTGTCTGTCTGTCTGTCTGTCTGTCTGTCTGTCTGTCTGTCTGTCCAAATATTTGTAAAGCACAGCTCTACAGCCAAAACTGACGGATCGATTCCAATGAAACTTGGTGAACAGGTGCCAAATAAACTCAGGGTGTGCGCGTTTGAGTTTCGTTGCTAAGGACCCATCCGTAGCTATGCAGCTAGCAAAAAAGCGCGTTTTAAGAACAATAACCATTTTTCTATGTTCTCCTACAGTGTCGAATGTGGAGAGCTGAAACTTCGGTTATAGATACTTCAAGATATTTAGAAAAAACGTATCAGTTACGATTTTGGATTTAGGCCTTTAATTTTAAATGGTAGCCTTTCAAACATAGCCATTGCTATGCAGATAGCCAATAAACGCGTTTTAAGGACTCTAATCATTTTTCTATCTTCTCCTACAGTTTTAATTGTAGAGAGCTGAAACTTCAGTTATAGATACTTCCAGATATTTAGAAAATATCTATCTGTTACGATTTTTGATTTAGGCCTATGTTTCCAAAAAGTAGCCTTTCAAAGATATGGTATATTTTATGGTCATTTTTTACCTCAATCGCCCCTAGCGCCGCAGTGATACGATAGCGATTTTATTACACTATATCATAGAGCTATTCAAGAGCTGCAAAACGGTTGTTTACGTCATTGACCTCCGACCTCGGGTTTCCGAGCTACAGCCGGATGTTTGCAAAATATACCAAGGCGAAACGGTTCGTTGTATACGGGTGCGTCTTTGCATGGTAATAAAAGATGGGTGGTTGGCCAAAGATTGTTTTTACAAGCTGCACACTTTTCACCAGTGTTCACCAAGTCACCACAATAGTGACCCTATCATACTTGTTCTTCATATGTATATATATGCAAAGGCGAATCCCACGTCGCCTACCGGCTTGTTCATTTAATTAGTTTGTGTTGATGTATCTATTTATTAGTCGCCGAGCAGGAGCCCGCGACTTCTATTTTTAATAGGTTTTCTGAAATCACATGGGAGGGGGGGTTATTATTAGAAAGAAACACATTTAGATGTCTTGAACATATTACAATTGTGTTTGTTTAAAAACACTAAGTAATGACTATATACTACATGTAATCAAAAGCCTTTACGTCGCAGTCTAATTTGTTTACTTACGCGCACCTGCGTGACTCGCGAATACCAACTGCGTAGATCAATCTCCTTTGCAGAGAACCGCTCTTTACACTCACTTACAAATAGTAAATTATAGGTGATTTAAAATGTTTATTTGGTTCGAAACAAATGAAGAAAAGAACAAACCGAGATAAAACTGGTTTTAATGGAAAAATGACTTTGCACGAACACTCTCTGCCTATAAAGAGAGTTTCAAGAACGACACCTCTGCGAATAAGAAAGAATCGGGTCTTTCGTACAAAATTATTTCGTCCTTGACAATTTTAAATGTGTCATTTAATTCCCTAAAGGCATATTGCTTCCGATCTGCATATTGTTATGCATCATTGACACAAGGGCGCTCATCATAATATAATTTTAAAACATGAGTAGTTTGTTGTTTTCATTATAAAAAAGGAAGGAAAGAATTAAAATAAATTAACATGTTGTAGGGCTAAGTTTATGTTCGAAATTAAGTTTAAATTATACAACAATTTCAATGAGATTTAACTGTTTAGTTGATATTATATTTCGAAGGTGGTCTAATTTATAAATATTGGACTACATTTCAACATTTGTTAAAGTATGATATAATTAGGATGCTAAGCTAATATCATTTTGAGAAAAAGAGAAAACTCATGTCTTCAGCGATTTAACCCTTATCTCATTGTTTTAAAAGTAGATTGCTGCAAAGGTGTCCACTGTTGACTTTAAAAGAGGAAAGGTAAAATGACGTGCTATTGCATGCAAATCCTAAATTGTCTGTTTTGTGGTTTTATTGAAAAATAATAAAATTCAAATATTCTGACAAACATCTTGAAAAGTGTATGTGGAATTCACAAATCTTATAATTATTCCTTAATGAAAGCACTGTATACATACTAAGACTAATGATTGGCAAGATTACTCATTTCCATTACTGTTTATGATCAATAATTAGTTGGTTGTGTGTATGGTCAACCTACTTTGGAATGGAGATTGATCATAAACAATGAAAGGCTTTATCATTCACTTCGTTGACAAAACAATGCAAGTTATGATACATTTTCACTTGACCCCACCCCTGATGTTCCAATATGCCCCTCAGTTGATAACTGTTTATTCAACTACTATAATGTTAGTGTTATGCATAACTTCACTATGGATATCCGGCGACATTGATGCGTTGCATCAATTTTCTCTTGTATATTTCATATATCGTTTTCTTACCCCATGGTCGATTGGTTAGCGTTGGTTGAAACCGGGTGTCCCGAGTTCGATCCCAAGTCGCGACACGACGGTCATGGTTGAGTATCCTTGGGCACGGTACATTTCCTAGCCTAATACTGATTTGTTTACCCAGGGAACTGTTGCCATGATATACCTGAAATAATGTTTGAAACGGCATAAAACCCAAATAAGACAAAACAAAACGTGTTCTCCCCTTTTTCCTCAGTCGACGGTAGCTGGTCCACCTGGGGACCATGGGGTTCGTGTAGCTCTAGGTGTGGCATCGGTCTTCAGACACGGTCCCGTACGTGTGATAACCCCGTCCCGTCTTATAACGGTCGACTCTGTCTAGGCGATGCCAAGGATATTGCATTGTGTACAGTGCCTTGTGCAGGTAGGATATTTTATTATGTACCTTGCTTTATACATGTAGGGTATTTAATTGCGTACCTTGCTTTACACAGGTAGGATATTTCACAGCGTACCTAGCTTTCTACATGTAGGATATATCATTGCGTACCTAGCGTTATACATGTAGGTTATATCATTGCGTACCTTGCTTTATACAGGTAGGATATTTCATTGCGTACCTTGTTCTGTTAATGTAAGATATTTCATTGCGTACCTTGCTTTATACATGAAGGATATTTCATTGCGTACCTTGTTTCGTAAATGTAGGAAATTGAATTGCGTTCCTAACTTTATACATGTACGATATATCATTGCGTAGCTAGCTTTATACATGTAGGATATATAATTGCGTAGCTAGCTTTATACATGTAAGATATTTCATTGCATACCTTGTTTTGTACATGTAGGATATTTCATTGCATACCTTGCTTTATACACGTAAGATATTTCAATGCATTCCTAGCTTTATACATGTAGGATATATCATTGCGTAGCTACATGTAGCTTTATACATGTAGGATATTTCATTGCGTACCTTGCTTTATACATGTAGGATATATCATTGCGTAGCTAGCTTTTTACAGGTAGGATATTTTATTTCGTACCTTGCTTTATACATGAAGGATATATCATTGCTTACCTTGCTGTATACATGTAAGATATTCCATTGCGTTCTTAGCTGTATACATGTAGGATATTTCATTGCGTACCTTTCTCTATACATGTAAGCTATTTCATTTCGTACCTTGCTTTATACATGTAGGATATTTCATTGCGTACCTTGCTCTGTACATGTAAGATATTTCAAAGCGCACCTTGCTTTATACAGGTAGGATATTTCATTTCGTACCTAGCTTTATACATGTAGGATATTTCATTGCTTACCTTGCTCTGTACATGCAAGATATTTCACTGCGTACCTTGCTTTGTACATGTTAGATATTGCATTGCGTACCTTTCTCTATACATGTAAGCTATTTCATTTCGTACCTTGCTTTATACATGTAGGATATATCATTGCGTACCTTGCTTTGTACAGGTTAGATATTGCATTGCATACCTTGCTTTATACAGGTAGGATATTTCATTGCGTACCTTGCTTTGTACATGTAGGATATTTCATTGCATACTTAGCCTTGTACATGCTGGATATTACCCTGTGTACAGTTCCTTGTGCATGCTGGCTATTACCCTCTTTACAGTTCCTTGTACTTGCAGGATATTACCCTGTGTACATGCTGGGTATTACCCTGTGTACAGTTCCTTGTACAATCTGGGCAATATCCTCTTTACAGTACATGCTTAATATTACCCTGTGTACTGTTCCTCGTACTTGCTGGGTATTACACTGTGTACAGTTCCTCGTACTTGCTGGGTATTACCCTGTGAACAATTCCTTATACATGCTTGATATAAACCTTAGTACAGTTCCTTGTACATGCTGGATATTACCCTATATACAGTACCGTGTACATGCGTGATGTTACCCTGTGAACAATTCCTTATACATGCTTGATATAAACCTTAGTACAGTTCCTTGTACATGCTGGATATTACCCTATATACAGTACCGTGTACATGCGTGATGTTACCCTGTGTACAGTTCCTTGTACATGCTGGATATTATCCTGTGTACAGTTCCTTGTACATGCTGGATGTTATCCTGTGTACAGTTCCGTGTACTTGCTGGACATTACCCTCTGTACAGTTCCTTTTTATAGTATGGGTGTTACCCTGTGTACAATTCCTTGTACATGCTGGATACTACCCTGTGTACAGTTCTTTGTTTATGCTGGGTATTATCCTGTGTACAGGACCTTGTACATGCTATATATTACCCTGTGTACAGTTCCTTGTACATGCTAGATATTACCCTGTGTACAGTTCCTCGTATATGCAGGATATTACCCTGCGTACAGTTCCTTGTACATGCAGGATATTACCCTGCGTACAGTTCCTTGTTTATGCAGGATATTACCTTGTGTACAGTTCCTTGTTTATGCAGGATATTACCCTGTCTACAGTTCCTTGTACATGCAGGATATTACCATGTGTATAGTTTTTTGTACATGCTGGGTATTACCCTGTGTACAGTTCCTTGTACATGCAGGATATTACCCTGTGTATAGTTCCTTGTACATGTAGGATATTACCCTGTGTACAGTTCCTTGTACATGCAGGATATTACGCTGTGTACAGTTCATTGTATATGCAGGATTTTACCCTGTGTACAGTTCCTTGTTTATGCAGGATATTACCCTGTCTACAGTTCATTGTATATGCAGGATATTACCCTGTCTACAGTTCCTTGTATATGCAGGATATTACCCTGTCTACAGTTCCTTGTATATGCAGGATATTACACTGTGTACAGTTCCTTGTATATGCAGGATATTACACTGTGTACAGTTCCTTGTATATGCAGGATATTACACTGTGTATAGTTCCTTGTATATGCAGGATATTACACTGTGTACAGTTCATTGTATATGTAGGATTTTACCCTGTGTACAGTTCATTGTATATGCAGGATTTTACCCTGTGTACAGTTCCTTGTTTATGCAGGATATTACCCTGTCTACAGTTCCTTGTATATGCAGGATATTACCCTGTCTACAGTACCTTGTATATGCAGGATATTACACTGTGTACAGTTCCTTGTATATGCAGGATATTACACTGTGTACAGTTCCTTGTATATGCAGGATATTACACTGTGTACAGTTCCTTGTATATGCAGGATATTACACTGTGTACAGTTCCTTGTATATGCAGGATATTACACTGTGTACAGTTCCTTGTATATGCAGGATATTACCCTGTCTACAGTTCCTTGTATATGCAGGATATTACACTGTGTACAGTTCCTTGTAAATGCAGGATATTACACTGTGTACAGTTCCTTGTATATGCAGGATATTACCCTGTCTACAGTTCCTTGTATATGCAGGATATTACACTGTGTACAGTTCCTTGTAAATGCAGGATATTACCCTGTGTTCAGTTCCTCGTATATGCAGGACCCGGGTTCGATCCCCAGTCGCGGCACTACGGTCATGGTGGAGTACCCTTGGGCAAGCCACATTTTCTAGCCTAGTACTGGTTTGTTTACCCAGGGATCAGGAATAATTAAATTTAATTGCGTGCTAAATGACCTTAGCTGTCGATGCGCCATAAAACAATATACATTCATTCGTATATGCAGGACATTTCCCTGTGTACATATCAGTGTACAAGCTGGATATTAACCTGTGTACATATCATTGTACAAGCTGGATATTAACCTGTGTACAGTTCCTTGTACATGCTGGATATTTCCCTGTGTTCAGTTCCTCGTATATGCAGGACATTTCCCTGTGTACATATCAGTGTACAATCTTGATATTATCCTGTGTACAGTTCCTCTTACGTTAAGGATATTTCCCTGTGTATAGTTCCTTGTAAATTCTGAATATTTTCCTGCATACAGTTACTCGTACGTGTAGGATATTTCCCTGTGTACAGTTCCTTGTAAATGCAGGATATTAGCCTATGTATAGTTCCTTGTAAATGCATGATATTACCCTGTGCACAGTTCCTTGTAAATGCATGATATTACCCTGTGTACAGTTCATTGTACATGCAGGATATTACCCTGTGTATAGTTCCTTGTAAATGCAGGATATTACCCTGTGTACAGTTCCTTGTAAATGCAGGATATTACCCTGTGTACAGTTCCTTGTAAATGCAGGATATTACCCTGTGTACAGTTCCTTGTAAATGCAGGATATTAACCTGTGCACAGTTCCTCGTATATGCAGGATATTACCCTGTGTACAGTTTCTCGTATATGCAGAATATTACCCTGTGTACAGTTCCTTGTATATGCAGGATATTACCCTGTGTACAGTTCCTCGTACATGCAGGATATTACTCTGTGTACAGTTCCTTAAATATGCAGGCTATTACCCTGTGTACAGTTAGTTGTACATGCAGGATACTACCCTGTGTACAGTTCCTCGTATATGCAGGATATTACCCTATGTACAGTTCCTTGTATATGCAGGATATTACCCTGTGTACAGTTATTTGTACATGCAGGATATTACCCTGTGTACAGTTATTTGTATATGCAGGATATTACCCTGTGTACAGTTCCTCGTACATGCAGGATATTACCCTGTGTACAGTTCCTCGTATATGCAGGATATTACCCTGTGTACAGTTCCTTGTATATGCAGGATATTACCCTGTGTACAGTTCCTTGTTTATGCAGGATATTACCCTGTGTACAGTTCCTCGTATATCCAGGATATTACCCTGTGTATAGTTCCTCGTATATGCAGGATATTACCCTGTGTATAGTTATTTGTACATGCAGGATATTACCCTGTGTATAGTTTTTTGTACATGCAGGATATTACCCTGTGTACAGTCATTTGTACATGCAGGATATTACCCTGTGTATAGTTCCTTGTAAATGCAGGATATTACCCTGTGTACAGTTCCTTGTATATGCAGGATATTACCCTGTGTACAGCTCCTTGTAAATGCTGGATATTACCCTGTGTACATGACGTCTGTATCAGGCCTTGGGTTAATATCCTTTCTTTTTCAAATAAGCGACGACCAGTAGCAAACCAACCGTACGAGATTCAAACAGCAATACGGGTAAACAGACCTCACGAACTACTTCTACCTCAATATATGTCACAGACAACTTAACACAAAAACGTAAGTACGCATAATTAGTAAATAATCAAAGCACTGAAAGAGCTGACAGCAAGGGGCTAACTGCTGATTACGTTTGGACATGTATTTACCGGTCCCAAAAGTATAATTTAAACACTTTACAATAGCTGTTTGCTATGTCTAATATTGAACGATAAAGGAGTTGAACGCAAATGTTGTACACACAGTATGGTGGTCTATCGATATACTAAATGCGCATCTGCTATCTGGGTAGTTTCTGTTAAGCACACCTCCTGGTTTACAATGCATTTTAGGCGTTTTTTATGCAATTAATGCATGTCATATCAAAATCATGCGGAAGTCTCTACCTAACTAAGATAAATATATCGAGAGTCCAATTCTAACATCAAAACAGAACAGTAGTCTACGTTTTCTGCAGCGTGATATAACTGAAATATTGTTAAAAGCGTCGTAAAACATCATACAAACGACTTTTTAATCAATTTATAAAACGGTTTCACAAAGCTTAGGTGAAAAGTTTAAAATGCATTGCATTTGAATTTATTCTTAATCCTAACATTTTGAAGGAGTTGGATGTAGCGATGTCAAAAGATAATTATAATGACAAGCGAATGGGCAAACTGTTGCACCAGCCTAACTACTTCTAGGTCATGTGAAAATATATATAAGCTGTAAAGATCGATAAACGGAATAGGGAGTTATCTGTTATTGGAGCTTTATATCTTTATAAAATATAAACTATCATTTCAATAATTTGATTCTCTTTTGGTATTTATTTCATCACTGGGACTTGACTATCTTATTTTGTCTTCTGGATGTGCATTTCGGTTAATTTCGGTTGTGAAACTGATATATTTACGCAGACATCTAGAACTAAGATTCCTGATTAATGGGACCAGTGAAAAGCGTCTTGCACATTGCAATACAATATTTTATGCAATTTTACAATATTCAGAACTCACCCGTGAAATTAGTCATGTTGATAGCGTAAAACACATTTTAAGTTTCAATTTTGTTATTCATATATTTGAAAAGCAAATTTCTTTGGAGATCTTTCTACTGCTTAAATGATGTCAACTTAAATTCCTCTTCCGTTTGATATCCCAACAAGTTACCGCATTTTGTTTTGGTAGTGACGGATTAATTGGCGATACGATACTGTAGACATTGATACTCTGGAAGCAGAGCATTCATTTTTAGCAAATATTTCACACATTGATGTGCTTTCATTGACATTATAAACAATCTACGAATATCAAGACATCTCTTTGAACCCGAAATGGTGTTCCGTAATGGAGAGTAACTCTAGAAAGAGATATTTAAATTAATTCATTGCCGATGCTGTAAGAAGACTTTAACAATACAGACTTATTTCTGTCTATATTTCGATGAGTGTCTTCGGAGTTCGCCTACTTTAGCAATTGGAATTAACGGACGAGCCCCTTGTTAATTTTTGAGTTCTGATAATTTGTGGATAAAAATGGAAATAAATTGGAATAGCTATATTTTTATTCTTCCTGGTGAGTGTTTCTCATTTTCTCTATCTCTCTCTCGTT
This sequence comes from Serripes groenlandicus, assembly GCA_031761405.1. Lineage (NCBI taxonomy): Eukaryota > Metazoa > Mollusca > Bivalvia > Cardiida > Cardiidae > Serripes > Serripes groenlandicus. The sequence continues at coordinate 2,065,489 of JASEVX010000012.1, read as the reverse complement.
CTCATTTTCTTTTTTACTTTTCTTTGTAGTTGCTTGTTTTTGTAATAGTTAATTTGTGGTCTGTTTGTATTGATTGTGAAATCTTCAAATATGGAGGAAATAAAGATAATAATCTATGATATTGATGTATTGAATGGTTTATATATCTATGATATGGATGTATTGATTGGTTTATATATCTATGATATGGATGTATTGAATGGTTTATATATCTATGATATGGATGTATTGATTGGTTTATATATCTATGATATGGATGTATTGATTCATTTACTGATTAACTTATGCATTTATTTTCCAGCTGGTGAGTGTAAAGACCTCATTGACTGTTCCGGGTACTACAGACCGGAAGCCTGTCACGGTATATATGAACCCTGGGCACACCGCTATTGTCCGGTACACTGTGGATTTTGTCCAAGTAAGTCCAGTCAAACCGTTTCAACCACTTCATCAAGAGGGCCTTGACAAGTTCGCGTTTCCTTAACAGTGGTGAGAGGTCGATGTCACATGTACATGTACGTCTGTACAAACGACTTCATCACTTTAGCACGTTCGCTTGTTTGTTGAATTCCGTCATACATCATAAAACGATTTAGTGGCAAGGGAGCTTGGACGAGTTCGCATTTCACCGATCTATAATATGTCTTGTCAAAATAAGATCATCGCTCTAGCACGTTCGTTTGTGAGAGGAATTCCATCAAATTTCATACAAAGGTTCAATATCAAGGGAGCTTTGACAAGTGTGCGTTTCACTGATCTTTGTCAAAAGTCAAGGCTACATTGAGAAATGAACAGCTGTACAAAACGACTTCATCTTTCTAGCACTCGTCTGTTGGTTGAATTTCTTCATAACCCCATATTAAGGTTAAGTGTAACAAGACATTGGTCGAGTTCGCGTTTCACCGATCTAGATCAAGTTCACAGTTGCTGTCAAAAATTAGGACTTAGCTTTCGTTTTGTAGGTGATATTTCATCATTAGTCATGCAATGGTACAGTGTCAAAGAATCTCTGCCCAGTACAAGTTTCAATCACCTATGTCAAAGGTCAAGGTCACGGTTGAATTTATGTTTCACTGACCTAGGTTAAAGGTCAAGGTCACAGTTACTACAAATATAATATAAATAACCTGACCCATTACTTCATTCTCATATAGGGTGGGTCATTCACGTTTTACATACATTTTTTAGCTTAGTGAAACATGAACGTTTTCTTTCATTCCAGTTGTATCGCCTATGAAATCATGATTTACTTGTATAATGCCTATTTTCTGTCATTCCACTCGCATGGCAGATTCCACTTGTACTACATTTACCATGCCCTTTTTTAAATAATTTATATTAGCCTGTCATTCAGCTGCATCGCTGATATCGTGTCTTGATACCATAGTTTTTCTTTAAGTCATGACTTTTTGTCTTTCATTTCAGCTGCATCGCCAGTACCCTGCGTAGACACAGTAACCAACTGTCACGAGTACCAGAGTGATGTGTGCACCAGTAAGGTGTTTTGGCAATGGCGTGAAACTCATTGTCGAAAATTTTGTCAAACGTGTTAGACAATGTTTCCTGTCTTTGTTTTATTTTATATAAATCACCCATATCTTGTTGATACCCTCCTTCAAGTAATGTTTTGTAGACTACTGGTGTGAGAAAGCAGGGAAATACATGAGTAGCCTTGGTTAGTGAAGATGGGGGTACTAATGGGAATTGTACCAAGTGACATTGGTTAGTGAAGATGGGGGTATTTATGGGGGATTGTACCAAGTGACATTGGTTAGTGAAGATGGGGTTATTTATGGGGGATTGTACCAAGTAGCCTTAGTTAGTGAAGATGGGGGTATTTATGGGGGATTGTACCAAGTGACATTGGTTAGTGAAGATGGGGGTATTTATGGGGGATTGTACCAAGTAGCCTTAGTTAGTGAAGATGGGGGTATTTATGGGGATTGTACCAAGTAGCCTTGGTTAGTGAAGATGGGGGTATTTATGGGGGATTGTACCAAGTAGCCTTGGTTAGTGAAGATGGGGGTATTTATGGGGGATTGTACCAAGTAGCCTTGGTTAGTGAAGATGGGGGTATTGTACCAAGTAGCCTTGGTTAGTGAAGATGGGGGTATTTATGGGGGATTGTACCAAGTAGCCTTAGTTAGTGAAGATGGGGGTATTGTACCAAGTAGCCTTGGTTAGTGAAGATGGGGGTACTTATGGGGGATTGTACCAAGTAGCCTTGGTTAGTGAAGATGGGAGTACTTATGGGGATTGTACCAAGTAACCTTGGTTAGTGAAGATGGTGGTACTTATGGGTATGTATCAAGTAGCCTTGGTTAGTGAAGATGGGGGTACTTATGGGGATTGTACCAAGTAGCCTTGGTTAGTGAAGATGGGGTACTTATGGGGATTGTACCAAGTAGCCTTAGTTAGTGAAGATGGGGATACTTATGGGGGATTGTACCAAGTAGCCTTGGTTAGTGAAGATGGGGGTACTTATGGGGAATTGTACCAAGTAGCCTTGGTTAGTGAAGATTGGGGTATTTATGGGGGATTGTACCAAGTAGCCTTGGTTAGTGAAGATGGGGGTATTTATGGAGATTGTACCAAGTAGCCTTGTTTAGTAAAGATGGGGGTACTTATGGGGATTGTACCAAGCAACCTTAGTTAGTGAAGATGGGAGTAATTATGGGTATTGTACCAAGTAACCTTGGTTAGTGAAGATGGGAGTACTTATGGGTATTGTACCAAGTAGCCTTAGTTAGTGAAGATGGGAGTTCTTATTGGTATTTACCAAGTAGCCTTAGTTAGTGAAGATAGGGGTATTTATGGGGGATTGTACAAAGTAGCCTTGGTTAGTGAAGATGGGGGTATTTATGGAGATTGTACCAAGTATCCTGGTTTAGTAAAGATGGGAGTTCTTATGGGAATTTACCAAGTAGCCTTAGTTAGTGAAGATAGGGGTATTTATGGGGGATTGTACCAAGTAGCCTTGGTTAGTGAAGATTGGGGTACTTATGGGGATTGTACCAAGTAACCTTGATCATAGAAGGTACTTATGGGGATTGTACTAAGTAGCCTTGGTAAGTGAAGATGGGAGTACTTATGGGTATTGTACCAAGCAACCTTGGTTAGTGAAGATGGGGGTACTTATGGGTATTGTACCAAGTAACCTTGATCATAGAAGGTTCTTTTATGGGGATTGTACCAAGTAACCTTGGTTAGTGAAGATGGTGGTACTTATGGGTATGTATCAAGTAGCCTTGGTTAGTGAAGATGGGGGTACTTATGGGTATTGTACCAAATAACCTTGACCATAGGAGGTTCTTTTATGGGGATTGTACCAAGTAACCTTGGTTAGTGAAGATGGTGGTACTTATGGGTATGTATCAAGTAGCCTTGGTTAGTGAAGATGGGGGTACTTATGGGGATTGTACCAAGTAACCTTAGTTAGTGAAGATAGGGGTACGCATGGGTATTGTACCAAGAATCCTTGTTTAGTGAAGATGGGGGTACTTTAGGGATTGTACTAAGTAACCTTAGTTAGTGAAGATAGGGGTACGCATGGGTATTGTACCAAGAATCCTTGTTTAGTGAAGATGGGGGTATTTATGGGGATTGTACCAAGTAGCCTTAGTTAGTGAAGATGGGGGTACTTATGGGTATTGTACCAAATAACCTTGGTAAGTAAAGATGGGGATACTTATGGGGATTGTACCAAGTATCCTTGGTTAGTGAAGATGGTGGTACTTATGGGTATGTATCAAGTAGCCTTGGTTAGTGAAGATGGGGGTACTTATGGGGATTGTACCAAGTAACCTTAGTTAGTGAAGATAGGGGTACGCATGGGTATTGTACCAAGAAGCCTTGTTTAGTGAAGATGGGGGTACTTATGGGGATTGTAACAAGTAGCCTTAATTAGTGAAGATGGGGGTACTTATGGGTATTGTACCAAGTCACCTTGGTAAGTAAAGATGGGGGTACTTATGGGGATTGAACCAAGTATCCTTAGTTAGTGAACATGGGGGTACTTATGGGTATTGTACCAAGTAACCTTGATCATAGAAGGTTCTTATGGGGATTGTACCAAGTAACCTTGGTTAGTGATGATGGGGGTACTTATGGGGATTGTACCAAGTAACCTTCGTTAGTGAAAATGGGGGAACTTATGGGTATTTACCAAGTAACCTTGATCATAGAAGGTACTTATGGGGATTATACCAAGTATCCTTAGTTAGTGAAGATGGGAGTACGTATGGGGATTGTTCAAGTAGCAATAGTTAGTGAATATTGGGGTACTTATGGGGATTGTACCAAGTAACCTTGGTTAGTGAAGATTGGGGTACTTATGGGGAGTGTACCAAGTGACCTTGGTTAGTGAAGATTGGGGTACTTATGGGGATTGTACCAAGTAACCTTGGTTAGTGAAGATTTGGGTACTTATGGGGATTGTACCAAGTAACCTTGGTTATGGAAGATTGGGGTACATATGGGGATTGTACCAAGCAACTTTGGTTAGTGAAGATTGGGATACTTATGGGGATTGTACCAAGTAACCTTGGTTAGTGAAGATTGGGGTACTTATGGGGATTGTCCCAAGTAACCTTGGTTAGTGAAGATAGGGGTACGCATGGGTATTGTACCAAGAAGCCTTGTTTAGTGAAGATGGGGGTACTTATGGGGATTGTACCAAGTAGCCTTAATTAGTGAAGATGGGGGTACTTATGGGTATTGTACCAAGTCACCTTGGTAAGTAAAGATGGGGGTACTTATGGGGATTGAACCAAGTATCCTTAGTTAGTGAACATGGGGGTACTTATGGGTATTGTACCAAGTAACCTTGATCATAGAAGGTTCTTATGGGGATTGTACCAAGTAACCTTGGTTAGTGATGATGGGGGTACTTATGGGGATTGTACCAAGTAACCTTCGTTAGTGAAAATGGGGGAACTTATGGGTATTTACCAAGTAACCTTGATCATAGAAGGTACTTATGGGGATTATACCAAGTAGCCTTAGTTAGTGAAGATGGGAGTACGTATGGGGATTGTTCAAGTAGCAATAGTTAGTGAATATTGGGGTACTTATGGGGATTGTACCAAGTAACCTTGGTTAGTGAAGATTGGGGTACTTATGGGGAGTGTACCAAGTGACCTTGGTTAGTGAAGATTGGGGTTCTTATGGGGATTGTACCAAGTAACCTTGGTTAGTGAAGATTTGGGTACTTATGGGGATTGTACCAAGTAACCTTGGTTATGGAAGATTGGGGTACATATGGGGATTGTACCAAGCAACTTTGGTTAGTGAAGATTGGGATACTTATGGGGATTGTACCAAGTAACCTTGGTTAGTGAAGATTGGGGTACTTATGGGGATTGTCCCAAGTAACCTTGGTTAGTGAAGATAGGGGTACGCATGGGTATTGTACCAAGAAGCCTTGTTTAGTGAAGATGGGGGTACTTATGGGGATTGTACCAAGTAGCCTTAATTAGTGAAGATGGGGGTACTTATGGGTATTGTACCAAGTCACCTTGGTAAGTAAAGATGGGGGTACTTATGGGTATTGTACCAAGTAACCTTGATCATAGAAGGTTCTTATGGGGATTGTACCAAGTAACCTTGGTTAGTGATGATGGGGGTACTTATGGGGATTGTACCAAGTAACCTTCGTTAGTGAAAATGGGGGAACTTATGGGTATTTACCAAGTAACCTTGATCATAGAAGGTACTTATGGGGATTATACCAAGTAGCCTTAGTTAGTGAAGATGGGAGTACTTATGGGGATTGTTTAAGTAGCAATAGTTAGTGAATATTGGGGTACTTATGGGGATTGTACCAATTAACCTTGGTTAGTGAAGATTGGGGTACTTATGGGGAGTGTACCAAGTGACCTTGGTTAGTGAAGATTGGGGTACTTATGGGGATTGTACCAAGTAACCTTGGTTAGTGAAGATTTGGGTACTTATGGGGATTGTACCAAGTAACCTTGGTTATGGAAGATTGGGGTACATATGGGGATTGTACCAAGCAACTTTGGTTAGTGAAGATTGGGGTACTTATGGGGATTGTACCAAGTAACCTTGGTTAGTGAAGATGGGGGTACTTATGGGGATTGTACCAAGCAACTTTGGTTAGTGAAGATGGGGGTACTTATGGGGATTGTACCAAGTAAGCTTGGTTAATGAATATTGAATTCAGACGGAAGTCCCCGAGGATATATCCTGTTAACAAATACCTAGCAGGAAGTCCCCGAGGATATATCCTGTTAACAGATACCTACCTAGCCTGTACAGAAGTCCCTGAGGAAATATCCTGTTAACAAATACCTAGCCTGTATGGAAGTCCAAGAGGATATATCCTGTTAACAAATACCTAGCCTGTACGGGAGTCCCCGAGGATATATCCTGTTAACAAATACCTACCCTGTACGAAAGTCCCCGAGGATATATATCCTGTTAACAAATACCTAGCCTGTACGGAAGTCCCGAGGATATATCCTGTTAACAAATACCTAGCCTGTACGGGAGTCCCCGAGGATATATCCTGTTAACAAATACCTACCCTGTACGGAAGTCCCCGAGGATATATCCTGTTAACAGATACCTACCCTGTACGGAAAGAGCTTAAATTGATGAAATCACGAAGAACAGTTCAAATTATAGAACTTATTAAAGAACTTCAATTTCAATCTCAATGACGTTTGATACCCAAATCATCAGTTATAATGTCCTCACTGGGTACGCTTCATTTCGAGCTAGTATAACACGATGCAGTTTATACTTTATCTCATTCAACATATATGCAGTAGACAACTTTGAAAACAATCTGAAAACATCTAGGCAAAAGTATGAGATATTTTATATAAATTCCATCTTTTGTGACTGTATGTGGAAAAGAGTTTAAAATACAGAATTAAATCTGGGATGAAAAGAAAACAAAGAGTCTAAAATGAATTGTGAACAGGAAGTTAAGCAAACAAAGAGTCAAAAATACGGTAATAAATTTATTAGCTATCGTAGTAGAATGTTGGTGTAAGAAAAAGCAGTACTCACTTTCATAGTGTGTAAAGAAAGCATAAATAACACAAACTCAAATACTTTTAACACCCAATTTACATTACCTGGGAACATGTAATGTAGCTGTAACTAAATATTGTTACAAGTGGTAGTTATACCTTTTTTGCGTGAAGCTATCAATTTCTTAAGCTTCCTTCAAAATAGTTATTACTGAATTGCAATACTGACATGACAGGCAGCACTCACTTATCATGTATATACAACACTTCCCCTCGTACAACACGACTGTTGCAGACAACAGTGAAAAGATATAGGCAATATATGACAAAATATATATATATAACGAAAAGTAGAATAACTGAATAGAATAGAAAACATTGTTGCAAACAGAGAAATTGCTCCTTATGCTACAATGTTTTCAAAAGTTGTCTGCTGCAGATGCATATGTTGAGAAGGGTTAATTAAATAGATTACGTAGCAAAACTTCTTTATCTGACTTAACTTTTTTATTCCAGTGTTATTAAATTGGAAAATAGTGTAGAGCAGAAATACCTGTGTATAATTAAGAAATACAAGATGTAAAATATGGAATGTTTAGAACATATCACAGACATTGCAATGAAATAAAAACAAAAAACATATAAAACATTTGTTTATATACAGGGTTCATGGTAAACAGTTTTAACATTTATAAATGTCAAATGACCAATGTGTCCATGGTGGGTATGGGTAAACTAGCACCCCCACTAAAGGTGGTTTGACAACCCTCATATACTGCATATACTACATACTAGTAGTATGAATCAAAATGTTCAAATGTTGTCTGCTGCAGAGACTCTGTGTCTGTATGTGGGAAAGGGTAAAGCAGCAGATATGGATGAAATGGAATTTGTTGGCTTGAATCAGAACATGATTATCTGTATGTTTGATGATCTCCTAATGTTTCCAATGTTAGTCTTCCATTTAACCCTTTCCCTCATACGGCAATTCTGCAGCAGACGACTTTGAACGTATTTTGTCAAAAAATAGAAAATCTCCATAATCGAATGAATAACCTATGACAAAAATTGTGGCAAAAGAAAAATTGTATGTTTTGTGCAATTTCTTCTTTTGTCACTATATTTTCAAAAAGCCGTCTGCTGCAGAGGCGTCAGAAAGCGTCTATATGAATGAAAGGGTTAAGCCTATCCCACATTCAACACAGACAACATCGTAGGCAAACATAGGAAATGATCTAGGAATGAAAGTATAGTTATTGAATAGAGTGGAATCAATGGGACAAAAGGAGAAATTATTCATTATGAGCAATTCCTCATTTGTCGCAATGTTTTCAAAAGTTGTCTGCTGCAGATGCATCAAAATGTGTTTGCAAGTTGGAAGAAGTTAATTGCTTCATTACTTGAGCACTTTTTTGGTCAAACGGGAAACAAGCAATACTTGAACAAATTCATCATATATAGGTCAATGAGGCAAAAGGGTTTTTATAAAAAACATTAAGAAACGAAAATGTTGTTCAATTTGTGATAAAAAGTTTCCCAAACCACTTCAATGGTATTAAATGGTTTAATTTACATCCTTAATTATTCAATAAACTTATACTCCCAGTTCAACAACCAACAATAACAAGTACATGTATATACAATATTCTTTTATATTTTATCTTAATCCAAAACTGTGTACATCCATAGACACGAGTTATATAATCACATTAAATAAGCCAGAATGCTTATAGCGTTTGTTTTGTATTATATGCACTGACATTGAATTTTGTGACACATCAATTAATTGGTGACTTGCAGCATGGATGGAGGTTTGTTTCTAATCGTCATCGTTGGTGTACCAGGCGTTCTTCTGTATGAGGGTTGTGGTTGAGACATGGCCATTTCGTAGGTTTTCTGTAATTAAAATATATACACTCATCTTATATCTATACACTCATCTTATATCTATACACTCATCTTATATCTTATCTTATATCTATACACTCATCTTATATCTTATCTTATATCTTATATCTCATCTTATATCTTATATCTCATCTTATATCTATACACTCATCTTATATACAATTATATTTGTTTGTTTGTATGGTGTTTTATGCAACTTTCAACAGAATGTCAGTTATATCATGGCATTACCTGAGTTAATTACCAGTTATATCATGGCATTACCTGAGTTAATTACCAGTTATATCATGGCATTACCTGAGTTAATTACCAGTTATATCATGGCATTACCTGAGTTAATTACCAGTTATATCATGGCATTACCTGAGTTAATTACCAGTTATATCATGGCATTACCTGAGTTAATTACCAGTTATATCATGGCATTACCCGAGTTAATTACCAGTTATATCATGGCATTACCTGAGTTAATTACCAGTTATATCATGGCATTACCCGAGTTAATTACCAGTTATATCATGGCATTACCTGAGTTAATTACCAGTTATATCATGGCATTACCCGAGTTAATTACCAGTTATATCATGGCATTACCTGAGTTAATTACCAGTTATATCATGGCATTACCCGAGTTAATTACCAGTTATATCATGGCATTACCCGAGTTAATTACCAGGTCTGCTGGAAAGCTCATTGTGACAACTGATCATCTGTCATAATGCTATCTCCACAACTCTTGAGTGCCAAGGAGGGAATGCACTACTTCTATTTTAGCATGACCCAACTAGGGATCAAACCCTGATCTCCAACTCTCAAAGCAGATGCTCATACTACTCCACAACCAAGTAAGTCAATATACAACTGTAACCTCCACACCTTTCACAATTGTTTTTTTCGCTCATAATGATCAATTCATCCTTTTGCCACAATGCTTTCCACTCTATTTCATTATCAAACTTTCATTTATAGAGACTTTTGAAAAAAATTGCTAGATGTTTTCCAAATCTTTTTTTGATTTGTTATATATGGGAAAAGAAGAACAATATTCAATATTTCAGATGAAGTTTTAGAATCTTTAAGGACAAACAAAATGATGCTGATTGACTCTTAGGTATTCAACTGGTATGTTAATGCTTAGACTGGAACTGTCAAAATAATATCTACCATTTAACCCTTTCCCACACTTGTAGATGCTTTCTGACACATCATTAAATTCCCATTTATGGACATTTTTCAATATTTTGCGAGGATGGTTTTTAAAGTGGTCTGCTGTAGTTTTGTTGTCTGTGGTAAAGGTTTAATCCTAATCCTACCATACAATAAGGGACATTACAATATGGGTTAAAAATAACGATCAAGAAAAGTCTGGACTTATTTTAATCTACGTAGTTCTTACGTCTTTATCTCAAATTCAGCAAAATAATGCTTAGGATTCTGAAATTCTAGCACTTTTCCTTTTTTCAAGGAAGTGTTTGAATTCCCTCTGCAGCAGTCAACTTTGAACACAGCATGTAAAGAAATATGGAAACCATATATAAATGTAAATAAAATTATTAAATTAAGTTGAAAACATTGAAGCAAAAGAATAAATTACTCATAATGAGCATTTTTTTTTTCTATTGCAACAATGTAATTAACTCTGTAATTCATTATGAGCAATTTATTCATCGTTTTAAAAAGTTGTCTGCTGCAGATGCGTCAAAATGCATCCGTGTTGGAAAGGATTAGAAAACAAAACAAACTTACCCGTCTCTGGTGTCTCATTCTCGCATTCTGAAATGCCGTGGAATCAGGATCGTTCATCAACAAATCCATCTGTAAACGGTCAAACTTCTCCTGTTCATCCTCAAGCTGTAGGGGATAGGACAATTCAAGGTTACAAAGAAGATAAAGGATTCCCATCAGTTTGCTCATGATAAATCCCTTGGATCATTTCCCATGTGCAGATGTATTTTGGTACATATGCAGCAGAAATATTTTGTCATATTGTCTTAAATAATTCTCGTTATGAGGAAGTTCTCCTTTTGCCAACATCTTTTCAACTTCTCTGTTTCATAAATTAACTTTCGTTTACAGAAATTCAGAGTTATGTTGAACACAAATGTATACTTATCCCTTTCTCACATACAGCAAAACTGTAGCAGACAACTTTGAAAACCGCAATATCAAAATATGGAATAGCTCTTTAAATGTAAGTATAAATAGTAAATAGAGTTGAAAACCTTGTGGCAAAAGGTGAAGTTGAGCAATTTCTTCTTTTCCCACAATGTTTTCAAAAATAGTCTGCAGAGGCATCAGAAAGCAACTATATGTGGGAAAGGGTTAAATTAATGTTCTTGGCTAAAATCAGTATGATTCAACTATCAAATTGGAAACAGGGAACCATGACCTCACTGTAAGTAGGCCTTCTAGACCTTCATTGAATTTTGATTCACAATGGACAGTTATTGTGCGATGTGGCCCAAACACTATCAGTATAATAACCAAAAGGATGGACGGACTATATGGCGATTCAATTATACACCTCTTAACTTTGTAAACTGAACTAGGATGGCTAAATCCATAATGATGAGGGAGGTCTTTACTTCCAACCCTGGCTGGGCGATTCATTCTTTCAGATGATCAATAAAAGTCATTGTGACTAGTGTCATTATCTGTCTTCCACCAATAGGCTAAATATAGTGGGAAGGTAGCCAGTTACCTGGGAAGAATGTTAGCTAAACTAACCCTAACCCAGGAATAATGTTAGCTAAATAGTGTTGGATGGTATGGATGTTGTGTGAAGCACTTGAGTAAACATACATTAGCAAACAGTAACACTGTTGATCGATTAACCCTTTCCCTCATATAGACGCTTTCTGCAGCAGATAGATTTTTGAAAACATAGTAACAAAAGAAGAAATTGCACAAAACGTGCAATTTCTCCTTTTGTCACAATATTTTCCACTTTTAGTCATAGGTTATCCATTCAATTATAGAGATTTTCCATTATTTGACAAAATATGTTCAAAGTCGTCTGCTGCAGAATTGTTGTATGAGGGAAAGGGTTAACACCCAATAAATAAATCAATCAGACTTTTTAAACATGTTTAAAAACAAAATCTCTCACCATTGCATTCGGGTTAAAGGGTATAAATATTCCAGGTCGGATTCCGTGACCTGCTCCCATACTGTTTGGCATTTCATCAGCTTGGTTCAGGAAACTTTCTGAATACCAATTATCAAATTCTGGAAATAAAAACAAATGTTAAAAAGAAATTAACATTTATGGCCCACCATTCATTTAACTACATTAAATCAGAACTCTAGGTAAGGGATGTATTTATATATTCTTAACCCTTTTCCACATGTAGATGCATTTTGAAGCCTCCGCAGCAGATGACTTTTCAAAACATTTTCAATATTTTTAAGTTGACCTGTTCAATGTCATCTGCTGCAGATGGGAAATGGTTAAATTATAATTTATTTAACCTCCAAACCTATGTTGTTGGTACTCAAAAGAACCATCTCCTTGAGAACCCACAACATAGTGTTGAACGGAGTGATGCGAGAGATATTTTGGGCCAATGACCTGGTGACCCTTTCCCACTTGTAGACGCATTCTGACGCATTCTGATGCAGCTGAAGCAGACTACTTTTTTAAATCATTGTCGCAAAAGAAGAAATTGGCTCATACTAAGAGCAATTTCTCCTTTTGCCACAATAATTTATAAACTATAACTATATTTCATAAAAAATCTTTCGTTTATATAGAAATTCCATATTTTTGACTAGACACTTTCAAAGTTGTCTGCTGCAGATTTGTTGTATTTGGCAAAGGGCTTACACCTCCTTATCTAGGAAATATAACTCAACTGCCCCATAGAAAAGTTTACTTGCCAGTGGAGGAGGGGCTAGTATTTATGGTTGTTCTTTCTTCAATGAAGGTCAATCTAGTCAGCATTTAACACAGTTTAAAGTAATAAAAACACAACCTTTTACACTCATCTCTCAAAAATTCAAATGTTCACCATTTCAAAATTCAAATGTGCACTATTTCAATGACCACTTTTTCAAAATTAAAATGTCCACTAGTTCAAAATTTAAATCTCCAATATAGTTCAAAATTCAAATCTACCACTTCATAGGATATCTAGGTGAAATCATCTCTTAGACACTCACTGGAAAATTCTGCAATTTCCAATTCCTTAATTAAAAGATTTCTATCTTCAACTTTGTTAAATTACCACTCCAACAGTTGGTGAGATAGTCACCTTTAAATTCCACGTAGTTAAAACATCATTGGTTCAGTGTATAACAGTTCATAAAGTTGGAAAGGGGGGGGGGGGGGGGGGGGGGGGGGGGAGGCATGAAAATTGGGAGGGTGGGTCTTACCTTGTATAAGTCTCTGGCGACATTGATCCACCAATCTCTGACAATACTGAACTTCTGCTTTCAGGTTTTTCAGTTCATCATAGTCATTTCTGTATGTCTGCTTCAACTCCTTCAGTTTCTTAATCTCCAAAAATTCATTTTCACTGATCACTATATCCCCGTCCTCGTTGTAAGTTAGACCTGTTGGAGGTAAGAGATGAGAAATGATTTACACTTCATTCCCAAATGCAGACCTATTTTGATGTACAGTCCTACCTGTGCTAATGACCACCTTTGTATAGCAGTTCCCTGTCTATAGCAACCACATTTTCAATTTCCCAATTACTCATTTTCTGCATAAATGACCCTGCAATAAATGACCACCTGTGAAACAAAGACCAAATTGTTCTCTTACAACGGGTGGTCTTTAAAAACAGGCTGGACTGTATTTGCAAAAGAAGGCTTTAGAAACCATTGTAGCAAAGTGGTAATTGTTTATATTGAGCAATTTTGCTTTTTAGCACAGTGGTTTTTATTTCTTTTCAATTATTAATCTTTCATTAAAAGAAAAGTAATCTGCTGCTATTTGTGGCATGTGTGAAAGAGGAAGAGAAAACAAAAAGTGCTTCTGAAACACCAACGACCCCGGTCAACATAAAAGCTAGTTTTGAAAGTAGGTCAAAGACAAGGTCACAAGATGTTAAATTTTGGAATCATTAAAAAGGTTTTGTCACAAAGGATGCAGCCAAGCCCTCGATAGTTCAGTTGGTAGCAAGACCAGCTGTCAATCCTGGGGTTGTGAGTTAGAACAACAGCTTGGCCAACACTCTTTTCGACATTTGACAAAAGTCACTGTGACAAACGTCGTTCGTCTTCCACCAATGGGCTTACAGTCTATGTGGAAAAGCTGCTTGGAAAGAATGTTGTGTGGAGTACTGGTGTGAGAAAGTCAGAACACATGAGTAGTTGAACTGGCTGCCATGCTATGACTGAATTTTTCTTGAAAAAGGTGTTAAACCCCAACCAACCAACTAAAGTCACAGGGCAAATATTAAATCCATATCTTGGTGGATCAAAAGTTAGGGACATTCTTAAAGTTTTTACCACAGACAGACATATAGACAAAGTTATAGCTTTAGAACCCTTTCCATCCTGCAGATACATTTTGACACATCTGCAGCAGATGACTTTTGAATGAATGTATATTGTTTTATGACGCATCGACAGCTAAGGTCATTTAGCGCGCATTTAAATTTTATTATTCATGTTCCCTGGGTGAACAAATCAGTACTAGGCTAGAAAATGTGCCTTGCCCAAGGGCACTCCACCATGACCGAATTGCCGCGACTGGGGATCGAACCCGGGACACCCGGTTTCGAAATCCCCGACGCTAACCACTCGACCACAGTGGATTTCCTGAGATGACTTTTGAAAACATTGTGTCAAATGGAGAAATCGAGAAATCAAAATGAACCATTTCTCCTTTTGCCACAATATTTTCCTCATTATTATATAATATCATTTAGACAAGTCTGGAGCTGAGCTCCATCATGAAGACATTGAACACATACCGTTAGCTTCCCGCTCATCTTTCAGTTGGTCCAGCCTGGTTCTGGACACATCAATATCTATCTTAGTCTGATTTATTGTTCGAGCTAGGTCTGTGTATTTCTTCTTTTTAGCAGCCAAAATTTCTGAAAAGAAATCATTCCAATAAAAAAAAAAATTTAGGAAGAGGATAAATTATGTAATATATAACAAGAAGACCAAAAGAAGCCTATTTAGCTCACCTGATTTAATATTACTTAAATAGATTTCAGTGCTCTTACTCTATGCATCCAAGGAAAACAAGCAACGTCCACGGGTGGAAATGTTATTCAACAAATCTGAATAATTTCAACAATCTTGTTAAAAGGTCACCCCAGCAAATTATTTTAAAATTAGGCTTATACTTTTGACAAGAGGATTTTAAGTTTTCACTATATAGATATAAGGAAAACAAGCCCCTGGCAGCCATGTTTTTCGATGGATTTAAATAATTTTAATAAACATGGTAGAAGTTTACCCAAGGAACATTTGTGCAAAACTATTATCAAATCCGGCCTATACTTTAAGACAAGAAGACATTTAAAGCTTTCACTATATATACATATAATGAAAACAAGCTCCCCCCACCATATATAATTGAAAAGAGTTACCTCTAAGCTTTAAAACAATCGAAAGAAAAGGGGGTTCATGCATTATGCAAGAAAGAATTCACCAGGCGAAAAATGGTAACCGTCATTTTGAACCATCGGGACTGGACAAAACCGGTGTTAAGCATTCTCTACTTTCACTTTCAAACAAGGTCAAAATACTAAAGATGAACAAATCAATCATTTCCAGTGAATCCTATACACATTTACAATGAAAATAAACTCAATGTCATATATTCAATGCATTCTGGTAATGGTAAACACTCATTTCTAAGCAAACAAAGTTATTTTAGGGACTATTTGGCATGACAGCGGATGTATTTGGCGTTATTTGACCTTAAGGAATAGATGCATTTATTAAGGAAATATTTGACGACCAACATCAGGCAATCACAAAAGCTCACCATAAGCACTTTGTGCTCAGGCGAGTTAAAATTAAAACATTTTCTATTTATGTCAAATCATGCTTCATTCCAGACTACTTTAACCATATATATATATATGTGTGTCACAATGAGAAATCTAAGTTCCCTTCTTAACACACTAAATTGATATCTATATATGTGAAAAAGAAATTGACTGCATGATTGTCTTACTGTTCTGAAGTGTTGGTTACATGATTGTCTTACTGTACTTAAGTGTTGGTTGCATGCTTTTCTTACTGTACTAAAGTGTTGGCTGCATGATTGTCTTACTGTACTAAAGTGTTGGCTGCATGATTGTCTTACTGTACTTAAGTGTTGGTTGCATGATTGTCTTACTGTGCTAAAGTGTTGGCTGCATGATTGTCTTACTGTACTAAAGTGTTGGCTGCATGATTGTCTTACTGTACTAAAGTGTTGGCTGCATGATTGTCTTACTGTACTAAAGTGTTGGCTGCATGATTGTCTTACTGTACTTAAGTGTTGGCTGCATGATTGTCTTACTGTACTTAAGTGTTGGTTGCATGATTGTCTTACTGTACTAAAGTGTTGGCTGCATGTTAAGTGTTGGCTGCATGATTGTCTTACTGTACTAAAGTGTTGGCTGCATGATTGTCTTACTGTACTTAAGTGTTGGTTTCATGATTGTCTTACTGTACTTAAGTGTTGGTTACATGATTGTCTTACTGTACTTAAGTGTTGGCTGCATGATTGTCTTACTGTACTAAAGTGTTGGCTGCATGATTGTCTTACTGTACTAAAGTGTTGACTGCATGATTGTCTTACTGTACTAAAGTGTTGGCTGCATGATTGTCTTACTGCCCTAAAGTGTTGACTGCATGATTGTCTTACTGTACTAAAGTGTTGGTTGCATGATTGTCTTACTGTACTAAAGTGTTGGTTACATGTTTTCACAATTAGCTGTGTAACTTCTGAATCTCAGGATTAGCCTGTTTTTCATTGTGTTGATATTAAATTAGGCAATCAATGTCATTGATGCTTCTAACTGGATGTATTATTACGCTCAAATCAAAAGTGTTGAGTAATATTTGCATAAGGAGAATCCATACTAGGATCATGCCTTCTATGATTTCTATATCTCATTAAAAATATAATGGTAATTATAAGTTGCAAATCAAATGTAAACAAGCAAATTCAGAGAATCATGGTCCCCCGCCAGGGTCAAGGTCACAAAAATTGGTATTGATGGAAAGGGGTTGTCACAAGGAATACACATGTGAAATATGAAAGCAGTATCTATTACGGTTCAGAAGTAAGGGCCATAACTCCGTGAAAAATCATCCAACCGGAACGCAAACACGATATGCGCATCTACACTTGGTGGTGATCCTTCCTATGAAGTTTCATAAAATTCCAAAAAGCGGTTGCAGAGAAATAGCCCGGAAATGAATTTAGTCATACATAGCCTGATGGTGGAGTAAAGGGCCATAACTCCGTGAAAAATAATCCAACCGGAACGCAAACACGATATGCGCATCTACACTTGGTGGTGATCCTTCCTATAAAGTTTCATCAAATTCCAAAAAGCGGTTGCAGAGAGATAGCCCGGAAATGAATTAAGTCATACATAGCCGGATGGTGGGTTAAAACTCCGTGAAAAATCATCCAACCGGAACGCAAACACGATATGCGCATCTACACTTGGTGGTGATCCTTCCTATAAAGTTTCATAAAATTCCAAAAAGCGGTTGCAGAGAAATAGCCCGGAAATGAATTTAGTCATACATAGCCTGATGGTGGAGTAAAGGGCCATAACTCCGTGAAAAATAATCCAACCGGAACGCAAACACGATATGCGCATCTACACTTGGTGGTGATCCTTCCTATGAAGTTTCATAAAATTCCAAAAAGCGGTTGCAGAGAAATAGCCCGGAAATGAATTTAGTCATACATAGCCTGATGGTGGGGTAAAGGGCCATAACTCCGTGCAAAATCATCCAACCGGAACGCAAACACGATATGCGCATCTACACTTGGTGGTGATCCTTCCTATGAAGTTTCATAAAATTCCAAAAAGCGGTTGCAGAGAAATAGCCCGGAAATGAATTTAGTCATACATAGCCTGATGGTGGAGTAAAGGGCCATAACTCCGTGCAAAATAATCCAACCGGAACGCAAACACGATATGCGCATCTACACTTGGTGGTGATCCTTCCTATGAAGTTTCATAAAATTCCAAAAAGCGGTTGCAGAGAAATAGCCCGGAAATGAATTTAGTCATACATAGCCTGATGGTGGGGTAAAGGGCCATAACTCCGTGCAAAATAATCCAACCGGAACGCAAACACGATATGCGCATCTACACTTGGTGGTGATCCTTCCTATGAAGTTTCATAAAATTCCAAAAAGCGGTTGCAGAGAAATAGCCCGGAAATGAATTTAGTCATACATAGGGGTAAAGGGCCATAACTCGTCAGGGTCAAGGTCACAAGGTCAAACAAATTGGTATTGATGGAAAGGGGTTGTCACAAGGAATACACATGTGAAATATGAAAGCAGTACCTATTACGGTTCAGAAGTTATGACCAAGGTTAAAGTTTTTGTGACAGCGTGACTGACGGACGGACTGACGGACGGACTGACGGACGGACTGACTGACGAATGAGAAATAATAGTCCCCAGCTTTCGCTAAAAGCGGGGGACAACAAGATATGTTTGTCAAACATTATGGCCCCTGAGCATCACATTGAAGAATTGCATAAAATATGCATGACCGGAAATGGGACAAACTGTTTGTGTTTAAGGTCACTCTAACCTTGACCTTTGAACAATAGGGGTCATTTTCTGGTAATGCCCAAACTCTGTACCTAGTATGAGTACTATAGATCCAAGCATTATCCAGTTATCAATGGGACAAGCTTTGATTACTGATGGACCAGTTATCAATGGGACAAGCTTTGATTACTGATGGACCAGTTATCACTGGGACAAGCTTTGATTACTGATGGACCAGTTATCAATGGGACAAGCTTTGACTACTGATGAACCAGTTATCAAACAGACCGCCATGTACAAAGCAATATACCTCCTCTTCTTTTAAGGGGGAATGATAAAAGCCTGGGAAAGAAGGTTATACCTTTATTTTCTATCAAAATCCTGTTGATCTCACTGCCCTTTTCTTGCTTAAATTCTTCAAATGCTTTAGATCTTTCTGGTGGTGTGCTGTACAACAAATGACAAAAGGAAATCTTCAGTCAGTCCTGCTCTCTCTCATACTCATACTTGTTCAACAAATAGCAATAACTCAACCAAAACAAAATCATATATGAACCACTTACAGTCTTGTGTCATCTCCATACAGTGAAGATTCTGTGAGCCTGCCAACAAACATAGTCTCATCACAGCCTTCACTCTCGGTCTACATATGATATTTACACATATTATGATTAAGTCTTATATGCAACTTTTGACAACAACCTTTGAGTGTAGCCCATATAAGATCTTGTCAAGGCAGGCCTATCCAGCTTGCAGAGACATTTTGGTGTAGATCCAGTTCAGTCTCTATATCCATGCAGTCTGACCTGGCTCTGCACTTTCAGCAAAAATAGTCACAGATGGTTTCAAGAAACTTCTGTTAACCCTTTCCCACATACAACAAATAAATAGCAGACAACTTTGAATACATTTAAATTAATGTGGGTGTTGCTGGTCTTTTTCCACACATTAACCCTTTCCCTCATACGACAATTCTGCAGCAGACAACTTTGAACGTATTTTGTCAAAACATAGAAAATCTCCATAATTGAATGGATAACCTATGACTAATAGTGGAAAACGTTGTGGCAAATGGAGAAATTGCACGTTTTGTGCAAATTCTTCTTTTGTCACAATGTTTTCAAAAAGCCGTCTGCTGCAGAGGCGTCAGAAAGCATCTATATGAGGTAAAGGGTTAATCATTACACTGGAATTGGATTTCCTGAAGCACCTCTCGATTACACATTCATTTATGGAGATTTCCCATATTTTTGCCTTTATGTGTTCAAAGTCTACTGCCAGAAAGGGTTCACCCTTTTCCACACACAACTTATCTGCAGCAGATGACTTTGAAAACATCTCAGCAAAAGTATATTAAATCTCCATAAATGTAGGTATAACTGTTAGGTAAAATTAAAATAAATGTCATTGCAAAAAGAGCAATTTTTAAAAAGTCTTCTGCCACAAATGCACAATACATGTGCAAGTGCTTTAAGTCTGCAGATTTGTTGAATATGGGAAAATATAAATGAGTCACACCCACCTTGGCCTGGTTTGTCTGTCTGTTTGTCCAGCAGAACTGGTGGGCGTGGTCCTGTCCTCCTCCTCCCTTCGGTCACGTTCCTGGGGTGTGTGGGGCGACCTGATATCTCTCTCACCTCTACCTCCACTTGCAGCGGGACTAGCTCGACCTTGAATGGGACTACTGAAATCAAGAAGAGTGTTTGTGGAAATAATTGCAATGGTAGGGTCCACAATAATGGTATTATGTTTTATAATTGTTGTATGTGGGAAAGAAATAACAACCCATTCTTTGATACAGATGACTTATCATTTTCCATATGTCATAACTTTTGAAAACATTGTGGAATACGGAGAACTTGCTCAAACTAAGAAAGTTCTCTTTTTTATACAAAGTTTTCTTCTCTGTAGTGCCATGTTTATATTGTTTTTCTCTAATGTCTTCTAAACAGAAAACTTAAAATATCATATCAGTTAACTCTTTTCCAAATGTAAACATATTTTGACGCAAATTTTGAAGTGTAAACAAGGGTCATAAGAAGCAAGATATTAAGTCAAGAGTTATCTTACTCAATTGTTTGATAATCTTGAACACCACAGCAAAGTTTGAAATGGTCAAGTCAAAAAGCGGGCTGTGACGAAAAATTTAACAGAGGTTATAAGTCGATAAAGGGCCTTAATTTTAAGAGCTATCTCTGGACAGCATGCTCAACAAAGTAACCTTCTCTTGCCTACAGATCAGGGTCAATAATAGGATTTAACCCAGATTGAAGGTATTTTCTAAGTCAAAAAAGGGCAAAAATTCTGACAAAAACCTTCACAGAGTCATATACTCTTGTCTGTTGATGGAAGTAATGCTAGTAAATAAGTATTTATGTTTCAAAGTAATATCTGTAAAGGTTTTGAAAAAAAGTGAGGTGGTACGAAGTTAAACAAAAAGGCCTTAATATTTTTTAAACATTCATGACAGAGTAACCTTTTCTTGACTACAGATGGCATTCATGATGGTTAACAAGTGTTCCAAGTTGTACGGCAATATCCTAAAGGGTTAAGTCAATAATTGGATTTTACCCAGATTTAATGTAGTTAAAAAAAGTCCATAATTCTAACCATTTTTTTTTTACAGATTTAAGTACTCTTGGCTGTTGATGGAGCTAATGTTAGTAAATAAGTATTGTATGTTTAAAGGCAATATCTCGAAAGCTTTTGAAAAAAGAGGGGTGGTATGGAAAACTAAACAAAGTTTGAAGTAAAAAAAGGGCCATAATTCTTACAAAAATCTTGAGAGTTATGTCTTTTGATAGAGATAATGATGGTGAACAAGTATTGTAAGTTTCAAAGCAATATCATTAATTTATTTTGAAAAAAAGTGAGGTGCATGGAACAAAAAACTTAACCAAGTTGTGATGCCGACACTGACGCCAACGAGAGTAGGATAGCTTGTCTTTACTTCATAAGTTGAGGTAAAAAAGAAGAAATTGCTCATGTTTCATGCCAAAATATTTTCAAATCTATATAACAATTATATTTTTTCATTTAAAGAGATTTTCTACATTTTTAAAAGTTGTCTGTTGCTTATTTTGTGTATGTTGGAAAGGTACCTTCTTGCTCCTCTTCCAGCCTTTGACTTTTTTCTCTCCTCCTCTTTCTTTCTTAGCTGTACAACCGATGACGGGTCTGCCTTGGCTGAGCGCGGGGCAACCCCAACACCAAAGCTTTGACCATCAGGATCTCCAACAAGACTACCATCATCAGCAATGGGAACTCCAGCCTAGAATTACAGAATGGTGAATCAAACAAGAGGCTTGTACTGTACCCAAATCTGTATTCTTCACATTGATAGAAAACAAACATAATTAGTGATACACATGAAATACCATTTGCTGATTAATACAGGAACAAATATGTTAAATCTTAAAATCTTCTGTGTAAAATTTCCTGTGTAATACAGACACAAATATGTTAAATCTTAAAATCTTCTGTGTAAAATTTGCTGAGTTAATACAGACACAAATATGTTAAATCTTAAAATCTTCTGTGTAAAATTTGCTGATTAATACAGGAACAAATATGTTAAATCTTAAAATCTTCTGTGTAAAATTTCCTGTGTAATACAGACACAAATATGTTAAATCTTAAAATCTTCTGTGTAAAATTTGCTGAGTTAATACAGACACAAAATAATTTATGTTAAATCTTAAAATCTTCTATGTAAAATTTTGTTTATTTTAGTGTTTTAATTCTTTCCCACATACAATAAATGTGCAGAGGATGACTTTGAAAACAAAAATATGGAAAACCACTAAATATGAGTAATTACTGAAATTATAAGCAATTTTTCTCAAAAGTGGTGGGCTGCATATGCTTCAGGAAATGTCTGTATGTGGGAAAGGGTTAAATAAATCGGCAGATGTTAAAATTATAAATAATAAAGAATAGGATATGCTGTATGATTCATTTGATGATTTCAAGGCTTAAAATTCTTCATATTTGGCTGGAATGATAAATGCCACCATGATTCAAACAAAATTAATACTCATACAAAATTTACACTGTATGACAAAAATAGGTCTTGTTTTTTCATTTTACTATGGTAAAAAAAGTCTTCTTTTCTTAAATTAAAGGCAGTTGACTATCTCCATGATACATAATTATGACCCTTATAGCAGAACATTTCTATTAAAACATAAAACATTTCTCCTTTTCTTGCAAGGTTTTATAATGCAAGATTGATTTTGCCCTTTCGAACAGAAGACATTGGGAAACTATAATGTAACAATGTTTTAAACTTTTTTCAATAATTATTCTCTCATTTAGGGAGGTTTTCTATAGTTTTACTTAAATCTCTTTAACAATATCTGCTGTTTTGTTAGTATGTATGAAAGGATTAATGTTATATGATGACAATAAACTGAGTAACACAATATGGAGTCTTGTTACATCCCTCTTTTTGCTCCCTTTCTCAAAAGCAACAAATCTGCAGCAGAAGACTAATCAAGGTAAATATATGGAAATCTTTATGTATGTAAGTATCTTTATAGAACAGAGCACCAATGGGCTAAGTCTATGTGAGAAAGCAGCCAGTTGCTTGGGAAGATTGTTGTGTGGAGTACTGGTGTAAGAAAACCAGGAAATGCATGAGTAGGTGAACTGGCCACCAAGATATAACTGAGAAATTGTTAACAAGAGTACCGCAAACGGTACATAATACGCCCGTCAGGAACTTCTTTGTAAGTTTCCTCTTTGTTTTGATATATTGTTTGTTTGTAAAAAGTTAATAAAGTCGTTCAGGAATGAGTTGTTAAAGAATAATGGGAAACTATGAAAAATGCATAACTCAACTCAAAGTCCAAAAAGGGGCATAACTCATTCAAAAATTGACGAAATCCGAGGAAATGTGAACTTGATCTGTGACACATGATTACAAAGCCATATACAAAATTTCAGGTCAATAGCTAAAGTATGTAGGAAAAAAGTGCGGAAAACCAATATTCTAAGTCCAAAAAAGGGCATAACTCATTCAAACATTGACGAAATTCGAGGAAATGTCAACTTGATCTGTGACACTTGATTACAAAGCCATATACATAATTTCAGCTCAATACATCAAAGCATGTAGAAAAAAAGTGCGGAAAACAAATATTCTAAGTCCAAAAAGGGGCATAACTCATTCAAAAATTGACGAAATCCCAGATATATTGAACTTGATCTGTGACACATCACTACAAAGCCTTATACAAAATTTAAGAAAAAAGTGCAGAAAATCAATATTCTAAGTCCAAAAAGGGGCATTACTCATTCAAAAATTGACAAAATCCGAGAAAATGTGAACTTGATATGTGACTCATGATTACAAAGCCATATACAAAATTTCAGGTCAATAGCTCAAAGTATGTAGGAAAAGAGTGCGGAAAACCAATATTCTAAGTCCAAAAAGGGGCATAACTCATTCAAAAATTGACGAAATTCGAGGAGGAAATGTAAACTTGATCTGTGACACTTGATTACAAAGCCATATACATAATTTCAGCTCAATAGCTCAAAGTATGTAAGAAAAAAGTGCAGAAAACCCGAACGGACGGACGGACGGACGGAGGGAGGGAGGGACATGACCATACCATAATACGTACCGTTTTTAAAAAAAAAACCGGTCGTATAAAAACGGCGTTAAACCCCAATCAATCAATCAATTATAGAACAGAGAACAATGTGGCAAAATGCAAAATTGCTCATTAATAAATATTCTGTTGCAAATTATCTAAAATGGGTCTGCAAGAAGGAAATGTTCAGGGATATGGGAGAGAATTGAATAGGGCTACAAATCTCTTTTTTTTGTCGGAAAGTATATATCTAACGTCCTTCTATCTGCAGGTGAATAGAGAAGGCTGTGATGAGTCTGTGTGTACAACAGATTCATCCAGGTCTTCACTGTTTGTTAGATGTAACAAGAGACCCTTTGTTACCAGACATACTCAATCTACTGTTAAACAACACTTGACTACAAACATTTATCATACATAATAACAGTTAAAGATGTGCATGTATACAACCACAACTAGTGCATCCAAAATATCTTTCTTAACCTTTACCCACATACAACAAATCTGGAGCAGACGACTTCTACTCAACAATAATGAAAATCTCTTTAAATGAAAGTGTGATGAATGAACAGAGTTGAAACATTGTGGCAAAGTTGAAATTACTCATTGCGAGCATTTTGTCTTTTGCCACACTGTGTGAAAGTCATCTCCTGTTAATTTATCAAACTGTTTCTTCTACAGGTAGGAAGGTGTTAACATCGGTATTCTCTGTGTAAATTGTACTGTCATAGTCACATGTCTGATAGATCAGGGAACACTATATATTTCTATGTAAATTAACCTTGTTATGTATTCATCCTGTGACAGTTCAATTCACTCAGACTATATATAAGTGCTGCATCATGTGTTTTACAGACAAAGATATATCTTCTGACAAAAAGGCTAAGACTTATACACATACTACCACTTAAAAAGTATGGAACAATACTCCCTTTCGTCTGATTTAGCTTTAAAATACATGAGCCACTTCATAATAAAAACTGCCCTTTGGCACTTTGGAACCAGAAAAGATTGAGATCAGCCCAGATGTGTAGTCTGATCAGAATCTTCCTCGTTCACGTTCTAGTCTTTGAAGCCTCTAGGGAAGAGGTATTACGACAAAACTTGAAAACAGATGGTACACATAATAATGGAGTTTGACCGTAACTGTCATTAGTTTATTAACCCTAACCCACCTGCAGATGCATTCTGATATGTCTGCAGCAAACTTTTGAAAACACTGCGGGGAAAAAAAGAAACAACTCACAATGAGCAATTTCTACTTTTAACCCACAAAATTTTAAATTCTTTTTAAAAATTATACTTCCATTTATAGGGAATGATAATTTTTTTTTAAGTGTTTTCAAAATTGTGTGATGCGGATTTGTTGAATGTTAAGGCTTATTTCATAAACTCTGAATGTTGTTTTCTGTGTGACGTGTGGATTACTAATATTTTTCCCCACTGTCAACAGCTGAGCTTATGAAAAGACTTAACAAGTTCTTGCAAGTAACACAGACCAAGTTAAAAGATAACAATTTGCTTTTCAAGCTTTGTCACTCAATTGTCAGTTAGTCAGAGACACAATTTAGTGTAAATTTCATGCCAAAGTGAAGTATTAAAAAAACTTAAAAGCTGATAAAAAAAAAAAAGCATGCTGCAATAGAAGCTGTGTGTAAAATTTGAAAATATTATACATCTGCATGCAATATCATACATACTTTAGGCCTGTATTTAACCCTGTCTCACATGTAGATAACATTTCAATGCATTTGCAGTAGATAACATTTGAAAATATTGTTGCAAACTAGCAATTTCCACATTTGCAACAACGTTTCCAACTTTGTTCAACAATTTTAATTTCATTTAAAAGATTTTCCATCTCTTTACAAGGACGATTTTAAAAGTTATCAAATGCAGATTTTTCGTATGTGAGAAAAGGTCAACCACACAAGTATGACACTGATATACAGGTTTTGTGACAAAAATGTCATCAAAATGTTTTTTGGTAAATAATGCAATTATTGTCCGATTAAAAGAAACCACACTCTACAATAAAACAACCTTAAAGTTATTTTGGTGAGTGTAGAAAATGAATAATGTGTACATCCATACCATGTGATCTTAATGTGTGCACAGTATGTCAGAGGTTGCTTGTGTGTGTGTGTGCACTGTATGTCAGAGATTACTTTAATGTGGGTGCACTGTATGTCAGAGGTTACTTTAATGTGTGTGCACTGTATGTCAGAGGTTACTTTAATGCATGTGCACTGTATGTCAGAGGTTACTTTAATGTGTGTGCACTGTATGTCAGAGGTTACTTTAATGTGTGTGCACTGTATGTCAGAGGTTACTTTAATGCGTGTGCATTGTATGTCAGAGGTTACTTTAATGTGTGTGCACTGTATGTCAGAGGTTACTTTAATGCATGTGCACTGTATGTCAGAGGTTACTTTAATGTGCGTGCACTGTATGTCAGAGGTTACTTTAATGCATGTGCACTGTATGTCAGAGGTTACTTTAATGCATGTGCATTGTATGTCAGAGGTTACTTTAATGTTTCCTATGTGCAGATCTTGATCAGACTGTATGGATGTGTTGGGTGATCTGAATATACACTGGTCACTAACGCTTCAAGGTTGTTTTTCGTAGAGCGACGTTCAAATATAGGTTGATACTACAGTGAATGCTTGCTTCACTTTGTGCATGATATAAATCAAACATGTGAACCTCTCAAATAATCGTATTTATATGAACCATTCCCTGAGAACAGTGGTAGTATTACTCTACAAAATTGACCTGATCCCGCCCATGTGTGCAGATTTCTACCATACCACTATCATGTAAGCGATTATTGAAAAGAGTTGAAAACATTTTAACAAAAGAAGAAATTGCCTATTGTGAGCAATTTATCCTTTTATAGAAATAATTTTTTAAAAGCTTTAAAGTAGTCTGCTTCAGATACATCAAAATGCATCTGCAGGATGGAAATGGCTAATATTAAACTTTTCTTTGTTAGCTGACTTTAATGACATTCAACGGGTATATTGTCATTTGTTTTCATCATTATCATCAATTGCTTCATATCCTTTCCAAACAAATCTGCAGCATATGATTTTGAAAACATTCAATCACATATATGGAAAATCTCTATAAATGCAATTATTGAATAAAGTTTAAGCTTTTATGGCAAAATAAGAAAAGAGCAACTTCTTCTTTTGTCCCAATGCTTTCAAAGGTCGTCTTCTGCAGAGGCATTAACATGTGTATGCAAGAGGGCAAGGGTTCATTTGTAAAAAATGAAAACCCTAGCATATAGCAGTTTACTTTAGACTAGAAAATGTGGAATTTGTTCACATTCCAGCAATTTACTTTAGACCGGATAATTTAAAGTTTGTTCACATTCAAGCAATTTACTTAAGACTGGAAAATTTAGAGTTCGTCATTCCAGCAATTTACTTTCGACTGGAAAATCTAGAGTTTGTCCACATTCCGATGACATGCTAATTATTAAAAGAATTGAAAATATGGCAAAAAGAAGAAACTGCTCCATAAAACTTTCAAACGATGTTTGCTTAGGATGCAGATGCAGAATGTGGGAAAGGGTTAAGCAAAATAATGATGGTTTTGAAAAGGTTTTCATTTTAAGAAAAGAAACCACTTTTATTTATTATCTATTTTCTGAGATAAAGACAACATTGCAAGGTTCACATATATTTGCAATAACAAATACATAATAAAACACTATCATTCATGATGTTCTCCGTCCGAATTAGACCAATAGAGCTAGTAGTCAACCCTTCCCATATATGCAAATTCATTGTGATGCATTTGAAGCAGACAGCTTTAAAAACATTGTGCCAAAAGGAGAAATAATTAATACCTCCTCTTTTCAATGATTATACTTTCATTGATAAGAGATTTTCCATACTGTCACACAGAATCAAAGTCTTCTGCTGCATATTTGTTGTATGTGGGAAAGGATTCATTAAGCATTCAATGATAGTCTGCCTGATTGAGAAGCAATTGATACCATTTTCAACATTATTTTGGTAAATTGAAAGTAGAATTGTGATACAGAATGGAAACCATTGTAGTAAAAGTAGAAATTACTCATATTGAGTCATTTCTCCTATTTACACAATGTTTAAGAAAGGTTTCTATAAACTGGTAGATAAATTTGGGGAATGTGGAATAATCATGAGTGATATGTTTCACAAAGACTGCAAAAGACTATATATTGTTTATAATATCAATATAAACCTCATGTCTATCAGACTTTTCACTCCCTACAGAATGCAGGGAAGACTTTCGCTCTTGGAACATCTGAAATGTCAACATACCTATTTGTCAATATCGACATCAATTGTTTTGTGTATTGTCCGTTTTTTTAATATGGATCAATTTGAATCTCTGAATATTTGGGTTTTTGGTAAGTTAGTATGTTGTTTTACCCACTTTCACCGGTTTTTCAGTTATATCACAGCATTTTCTTGGAGAGTCCAAGTATCCTGACACTAGCAAGTCAGTTGTAAAGCTAATCTCACAATTCTGGATGCCAAGGAGCCATCACTACTATTTTTTAAGTCTATGGAATGAGCTTGATGGGGATTGAACCTGTGACCTTCCGCACCCAAGGTGGATGCTCGACCACTTCACCAGTGACTGTTATTTGGTATTCACTCAGTCCAACATGCATGCCTTATAAGGAGCAATTATAACTGTCTTTGTCCAAACCTGGCTTATCCAAAAAAAGCCTGTTATGCAAGGAATCTTAAATGCCCCTGCCACACATGTTAAACAATCTGGACAATATAATTGATGTATAGTTTGTTGTTAGCTCCCTTTCCTTTTCATAAAGCTGAGATATATGGAATAAATGCCAATAAATAGATCAGTTTAAGCATACATGCACCAAATTATAGAATCCAATATAACATATAACATTTTCTATCATACAGATTACTCTTTAACAGAAAACAAGCAATCTCTCCTTTTACGACAATGTTTTCAATTATGCTATTTTCAAAAACAGAAAACTCTAAAAATAATATATCTGCAAAATTGTTAAGAAATGTCAAATTTTAGAAGAATCACCTTGAATTAAGCGACTACTAGAATAAATAACTTTTTTTTTTTGAGTACCCACAACATAGGTTTTGGAGGTTAAATAAGGCCTTGAGAACATAAAAATGCCCTTATCTAGCTCTGTACATTACCTGCTGAGCAGCCTGAATGGCAGCAGGGTCGGTCCTGTCTATGAGAGCATATTTACTTCTCAATCTGTCTTCTACGTCTTTCTCCATTTGTCTGTAAAACATTGTAATAACATATTGGGAAAAGTAACAAGTTGGCTTTTGTGAATAGTGCAGATCCAGATCACTTGAGCATCCACAAAGTCTGATCAAAATCTTCACTGTTCACATATTACTTACACAAGATTTATAGAAGCTTCTGTCAAGACCAACTTGTACATTTTCTCATGCACAAGATTATGTTACATGATCTAAGAAGTGTATATTGTTCTTCAATGATGTTTCTTGAGAGCTTCTGTTTCCTAAATACAAATAGTGCAGTTTCAGATATAACTACATGTACAGACACAAGTGCCATAAGGTTCCTTTCCATAGAGTTTGCCGTGTCACATTATAATCCTTTTTCGTGACTATCAATACTTTTTTACCCTGGATTACCTACATTAACAAGAGGGCCAAATCAATCACCTGAATGATAGTAAATTTGTAGCAAATATTTAACTGCAAATATCTGGGAAAATTGGATCAGGAGTGCAAATGAAACTGCAAGGAGTGGCTAAGAAAGAGCTTATCAGTAAATGACATTTGTAATAAGGCATTAAATCTTTGCACAATTTGAAATAGCACCACCAAAGGAACATTCCTGTGAAGTTTGGTAGATATCAGTCCAACGGTTTAGAAGATGTCATTTGCAGCTAAAAGTTTCCTTTTCTGATGCCACATAGCATATCTTTTTTAACTGAATAAATTATGTAAAGGGTCAGTTAAGGAACATTATCTTGAAATCTAACAAGAACCTTTATAAGAATGGTATTATAAAGTTTTGTCATTTTGCCCCTTTCCTGATGCCGCCTTGCTGCCCTGTTTTTCAGGTATTCAATATGGCTTGAACAGTTTTTGTTACTTAAGTAACATTTCTACCAAATTATAAAACAAGCAGATTCTGGAAGAAAAGGATTTTTCAAGTTTGGGCATTTTTCTCACTTTCTGATGCTGCAGCAACCAATATGGTAGACAGAATGTAAGCCTTTGAACACATTTTGAAAGACGACCAACAAAGGAACATTCCTGTAAATTTAAGTTGGAATTGGTCCCGTGGAATGGTAAGAATTGTCATTTGTAGCAAAAAATTAAATTTAACCCCTTTGGTGATGACGCCCGATTGCTTTGATTTTGAAACCATCAATATGGCTTGAACAAATTAAGTAAAGGATCACTGAAGTAAGATTTCTATTAAATTTTCTTAAAATCAGACGTGCACTTTCATAAAAATGTAATTTTTAAATTTTGTCATGTTGCCCCTTTTCTGATACGGCCTGGTTGCCATGTTTTTCAACCAATCAATATGCCTTGAACAATTTTTGTAAAAGGTCACCCAAGGATCATTTTTACCAAATTATATTGGAATCTGACAAGCAGATTCAGAAGAGAAGAATTTTAAAGTTTTGACATTTTCCCCCTTTCTGATGCCGCAGCAACCAAAGGTCTCCATGGAATTTAAATATTTGAACAATTTTGATGGAGGACCACCAAAGGAACATTCATGTAAAGTTTGGTTGAAATAAATCCTGTGGTTTAGGAGGAGATGATGTTTCAAGCTAAATGTTAACGACAAATGACAGACGATGGACGGGCGACGGAGAGAGAGTGATCAGAATGGATCACTTTGAGCCTTCAGCTCAGGTGATCTAAAAATTGGCATAGATATCATCAAGAGAAATATTCTGACAAAGTTTCAACATGCTCAAGTAAAAAATGCTGCATCCATAGTTGTTTTTTTCCAACATAACATATATTCAAACTTTGCCTAACTAACATTAAGGTTAACATATTAATTAAGTTTCATGAAGATTGGATAAAAACAGTGACCTATCAAGTGTTAACAATCATATTATTGAGCATGGACAAAAGGCGATCACAATAGCTCACCTTGAGCTAAAAATATACTGACAGTTTTAAAATGAAACAACTGTGTGACTTACTGGTAAATTTCTCTAAAACCCTCAAAGGTCCCTTGTATTTGTCTAACATTGATGATCTGTAAAATAAACACAGAAATCTCAATCATTTCTCTTGTATAGCATATTATCTATAAGTGTTAAATCCTGATAATCAACACCTCTACAGTAATCTTCAATCAGGATCAAAACTGATGATGACAATAACTAGGTTATCTGATGAAAAATCTTACAAGTTGGCACTTTTCATAAAGTCAAACAAAGTAGTTTAGATTAAAACAATGGTGATATTCAGTCTGCTACAATTTGTACAGACACTATTGGTGTAAACATAAACAATCAACCAGATAAAATAAATTCTGAAACAAGATAAACCCTTTCCCACATACAGATGCTTTCTGACATCTCTTGCAGCAGCGGATTTTTTAAAACATTGTGGCAAAAAGAGAAATTGACCTAGATGTTTTCAAAGTCATCTGCTGCATGTATTTTTGTATGTGGGAAAGAGTTATATAAACATACATGTGAGCCATATTTTTAATTTTATAATAAGAGATATATTTTTATATTTTATAATAAGAGATATATTTTTATATTTTATAATAAGAGATATATTTTTATATTTTATAATAAGAGATATATTTTATAATAAGAGATATATTATATTTTATAATAAGAGATATATTATATTTTATAATAAGAGATATATTATATTTTATAATAAGAGATATATTTTTATATTTTATAATAAGAGATATATTTTTATATTTTATAATAAGAGATATATTTTATAATAAGAGATATATTATATTTTATAATAAGAGATATATTATATTTTATAATAAGAGATATATTATATTTTATAATAAGAGATATATTTTCTGGGCTTCTGCTTAGCCTTTCAATACAACACATTTGTAGCAGGCGACTTTAGACACATCTAGATAAAAATAGGAATAGATTTAAAAACAAAGTGGCAAAGGTGAAAAAGCTCATGACGAGCAATTTCTCCTTTTATCACAATTATTTCAAAAGTTTTCTGCTACAGGTGTCAGAAAGAATCTGTATGAATGAAAAGAGATTAAACCCTTCACTTACATCTATTTCGTCCAGAGTTCCCTCCACAAATCGTCTAACTTGTTGTTTAATCTCGTACTTCTGTTGTTCAGAGAGTGGGTCATAATTCACCTGACTCCTGTTTGTCTGCAAAGAGAAAACACCGTATTCTAAATAAGAAGCATTTTTTCATATTCTAAATTATTTTTTGACACTCAAATAGTCATATTTTGAGTACTCACAACATAGGGTTTGGTTGAGTAATAATATTGTGGAGAAAATACCAGCAAACTCCTTATATAGTCCTCTGTTCAATAAAACATTTTATCACATAACTTGCACTCCAGGAGTGACATAAAGCAGTGACATAAATATCATATGTAACTAGTTACATAAATAGCCGACTCACAGCACGTATGTGACGTCACTCCAGTGTGACGTCACTTCAAATGACAGCATATTGTTTACAATTGTTCTGAATTTCGGCATTTATTAAAAATATTGTTTAAAGAGAATAAATCTCGATAAATGAAATGTTATTAGTGCCTTGTTGCTAATTTTGTATAAAATCCAAAGGTTATTGATAGGGACTACTTTTTACAGTGGAAGTATGTATTAGAACTTCGGGGTGAACACTGTTTATATGAGGACGAAGAAAGATCGATTTAAAGATTGAAAACAGTATTTTTATAGTGTTATGTGATAATTAGAATCTTACATTCGTGCTTATTTGATATTGTTTTATGAAACTCGTCGACTGAAACAAGTATGACGCTCGGCAGTGCTTCGCGTCATATTATTTCAGTCGACTCGTTTCATAAAAACAATAACAAATAAGCACTCATGTAAGATCCTCTATTTAGTTATGAACCCACAATAAATGATTGATTCAAAAACCAGAGAAATATTAAAAAGAAATTACCTTCCATTCCAAATAATATGTCCCACATGAATCCAGTTCAGATATATCCATATTTAGAGAAAAATATACAACGACAATGATTCATTCAGAAATCACATATTTTAAATGGATCAAATCTTAAAACCTTCATCAAAATATTCCTCAAATTCAATAGCACTTGTTGGGGAAAAACAGTAACTTATCTCTATCACAACTTCAATAATACATAACAAGTTGCCATGCCAATTAATTGTTAATGTTTTCTCACATACATCAGAATCTGCAGCCAGTCACTTTTAAACCTCTTTGCAAAAATAATGAAAATTGTCTATAACTGAAGCCTAATTATTGAATCTAAGCTTTAAATAGTGCGACAAAATGAGATATTGTTCAATATGACATAATGAGCAATCTATCCATATACAACACTGTTTCCAAAGTCCTCTGGTCCACATGCGTCAAAATACATCTGCATGTGGGAAAGGGTTAATTCAAAACACTGATACTCTCTCTCTCCTTCACCAACAAGTCAAAATAGTCAAAGAATTAAATAGAAAACAATACATAACTATATTCTAATAAATTATAAATATAAACTTGTAATATCATTTCCTATTCAATAAAACAGTCAAATCCTTTTTATACCATTCCTAGCTATAATGTCCAATACAATTAAAGTCCTTGTAAAGTATAGGCACAAATTAACTAGAAACAACCCATTCAACAAGAAACCCATCATTGTTCTGTGGATTTAAAGTCATTCATGCCATATAAAAAGGGCCCTTTAGAACACACTGTCTTAACCCTTTCCAATTTTCCAATTTTCAGGCACACTTTGACGTATCTGCAGCAGACGACTTTTATGAGCAATTTCAACTTTTACCATAAAATTGCCTAAATGTTTTCAAATTTGTCTGCTACAGGTTTGTTGTATGTTGGAAATAGTTTAAGGCTATTTTTGAAGTCAAAATAAAAAAACATTGGACATTTTGAGAAAATGTGATGTAATTTTCAGACAATTTAAATAATTATCAAACAACAACACATGTGACAAAGCCTTCGTCAGAGTATTTTCAAATATGACAATAACCAGACACAGCAGAAACTATTGATGGAAAAAAGATATATTGCTCCTTTTCCCACAAAGTTTTAAAGATTGTTTTCTGCAGAAGCAGTAACATAGACAGAAAGACGAAATGGGTGAATGACAACACACAGACTGCTTGCAGTTCAACATTTTACTCAGAAGTAACCAAAGTAAATGTAACTTGTAATGAGCTGTAAGTATAACCCAACATTGTCATGATAAATTATTCATGCAATTCTGGGAGGCCCTATGAGGAGTCCTTAACCCTTTCCCTTGTACATCAAATCTGCAGCATTAGACATTAAAAACATTAACCAAAACTAAGTCAATTTTAATTATTGAACAGAGTTCATTGTTCAATGTGGCAATTTCTACATTTTCCACAATGTTTTCAAAAGTCATCTGCTGCAAAATTGTGTCAAACAGTGTCTGCATGTTGGAAAGGATATTTAAATAATGCATTTATGGGGAGGTATTATAATCATGACACGACTCCCTGAAGTATTATAATCATGACACGACTCCCTGAGGTATTATAATCATGACACGACTCCCTGAGAAGAAATGTTGTAAATATTTGATGACAGAGTGGTACTAACTTGTGATACACATATGTATGAAGTGGGAATTGTAATCAATGCAAACAGACAATATAGAGTCAGTCATAACCTAGTTTATCATACCTTTTCTAACAACCCTTTTTTACCCCTTTCCCATTCAATGTATCTTGACCATTTAACCTTTTGCAGCAATTCTTACAAATAAGCTTAAGTTTGCTTCATTTAAGTATATATAATTATGTTTTAAGTAGCTTATTCAATTAGAAATAAGTATATGAAAAACATGAATTAATTGCATTTATATAAACATCATTTTACTATGTCATGGCTAGATTTTGTTTTCTTTGCAAAATCCAATAAATGCTGAGTTTATCATGCCTTTGTCTGACAGACCCTTTCTTTCTGCTCTTTTCAAATTCAAATACATGCTCTCTTTTGTCTGCTTACTAAACATGGCTCTACACTAAGCATCTACTATACATGTACTGCCATTTGTATTTTTATCAACTATTGTGAAAGGTTATTGACAGTGAAAACACTGAATTTGAAAATAGGTAGAACAAATAAAAGGAACTGGAATTTATGAATTTATTTGTTTGTTTGAATGGTGGTTTAAGCTGTAATGCTATCTCTGCAAACCCGATGGCCAAGGAGGAAAGAATTACTACCATCTATAAAGTCTTTGGTATGAACCGGCCGGGAATCAAACCCTGGTCGCCTGCTCCCGAACCAGCCAGACAAACCACTACAACACGGAGAAGTGAACAACAGTATGATTTGTATGAACATTCACAAAGGTACCCTATCTATCTATTGTATGGTGAGAATGATGAATTCATGAGTCTGCAGTCAATCAACTTGCATTTTTTATAAGTTCTAAATTCCATGCTTTTGGCATGCTCAATTTTCCAGATTTCCATAAACGCTTTATTAAATCATTAACCGTAATCCTGATTTATTATGCTTAGGTTTTTTCAAAACTGATGATTCTTGGATACATGTATATTGGCGGCCATGGTTTTCGAAAAAATCAACATGATTTGAAAGAATCTGATAGAGGGTCACCCAAGGAACACTCACAATTTGGAAATTGGCAAAACCCTTTCGGAGAAGAAGATTTTTAAAGTTTTAACTAAAGCCATATAAGACAAAACAGCCCCGCCACCTGGTGGCCATGTCTTTAGACAAATCAACATGGCTTGAAGGAATCCGATAGAGGGTCACCCAAGGAACATTTACAACATTATTTGGAAATTGGCTAGATACTTTTGAAGAAGAAGATTTTTAAGTTTTCCCTTAAGCCACATAAAGCAAAACAGCCCTTCTCCTGGTGGCCATGTTTTTTTTACCAATCAACATGGCTTGATGGAAGGAGTCTGATAGAGGGTCACCCAAGAATCATTCCTACAAAATTATTTGAAAATTGGCCGAACACTTTTCGAGAAGAAGCTTTTTAAAGATTTAATTTAAGCCGTATAACACAAAACTGCCCCGCCCCCTGGCGCCATGTTTTTTACTAATCAACAATTGGCTTGAAAGAATCTGATAGAGGTCACCATAGTAACATTCCTACAAAATTATTTTGAAATAGGCCAAACACTTTCGGAGAAGAAGATTTATTAATTTTTCCCTGAAGTCAATTTACCTAGGTGGCTGAAATTTGAAGTCATTAGAGCAATGAGATTGTCGGGACACATACAGAATCCCTATATCCCCTCGACAACATTGTTACAAGGGGATAATGATTAGCTATATTAAACCATTCCAAAACACAACAAGGGTCTAGAAATCAGTGTAAGAAGCAGTTGTAGAATACAGCATATAGGAATGTTTACAAGTACAGATTAGATGTTCAAGTACCAATCATCAATGTTACAATAAACCAGCCATTTTTATGAAGTTTTCGAGCATCATAGTTATCTCTTTGTTCAAGGATAAAAGCATGCATATTTAAAATTAAGAGAATAACTGAATTAAGAGAATAACTGTACTGTTCAAGTATGAAACATTGCAGGAATCCAATCTGGTCTAGCAAAATCTTGCCTAAATATATTCAAAGTCGTCTGTTAACCCTATCACACATACAATAAATATGCGGGACACAACTTTGAAATGATCAAGTCCAAAAAGTATGAAAGTTTTATAAATAATAGTATGATTATTGAATAAAGTTGAAATCATGATGGCAAATGGAGTAATTACTCATCATGAGCAATTTCTCCATTTGCAACAATGATTTCAAAAGTCGTCTGCTGCAGAGGCGTCCGAATGCATCAGTATGATTGATAGGGTTGATATGTGGTCTGCTGTGTGTAAAGCCAGCACCTAGAGAACAAGGTGATATGTGGTCTGCTGTGTGTAAAGCCAGCACCTAGAGAACAAGGTGATATGTGGTCTGCTGTGTGTAAAGCCTACACCTAGAGATCAAGGTGATATGTGGTCTGCTGTGTGTAAAGCCTACACCTAGAGATCAAGGTGATATGTGGTCTGCTGTGTGTAAAGCCTACACCTAGAGATCAAGGTGATATGTGGTCTGCTGTGTGTAAAGCCAGCACCTAGAGATCAAGGTGATATGTGGTCTGCTGTGTGTAAAGCCTACACCTAGAGATTGGTGATATGTGGTCTGCTGTGTGTAAAGCCTACACCTAGAGATCAAGGTGATATGTGGTCTGCTGTGTGTAAAGCCAGCACCTAGAGATCAAGGTGATATGTGGTCTGCTGTGTGTAAAGCCTACACCTAGAGATCAAGGTGATATGTGGTCTGCTGTGTGTAAAGCCTACACCTAGAGATCAAGGTGATATGTGGTCTGCTGTGTGTAAAGCCAGCACCTAGAGATCAAGGTGATATGTGGTCTGCTGTGTGTAAAGCCAGCACCTAGAGATCAAGGTGATATGTGGTCTGCTGTGTGTAAAGCCAACACCTAGAGATCAAGGTGATATGTGGTCTGCTGTGTGTAAAGCCAGCACCTAGAGATCAAGGTGATATGTGGTCTGCTGTGTGTAAAGCCTACACCTAGAGATCAAGGTGATATGTGGTCTGCTGTGTGTAAAGCCTACACCTAGAGAACAAGGTGATATGTGGTCTACTGTGTGTAAAGCCTACACCTAGAGATCAAGGTGATATGTGGTCTGCAGTGTGTAAAGCCAGCACCTAGAGATCAAGGTGATATGTGGTCTGCTGTGTGTAAAGCCAGCACCTAGAGATCAAGGTGATATGTGGTCTGCTGTGTGTAAAGCCAACACCTAGAGAACAAGGTGATATGTGGTCTACTGTGTGTAAAGCCTACACCTAGAGATCAAGGTGATATGTGGTCTGCTGTGTGTAAAGCCAGCACCTAGAGATCAAGGTGATATGTGGTCTGCTGTGTGTAAAGCCTACACCTAGAGATCAAGGTGATATGTGGTCTGCTGTGTGTAAAGCCAGCACCTAGAGATCAAGGTGATATGTGGTCTGCTGTGTGTAAAGCCAGCACCTAGAGATCAAGGTGATATGTGGTCTGCTGTGTGTAAAGCCAGCACCTAGAGATCAAGGTGATATGTGGTCTGCTGTGTGTAAAGCCTACACCTAGAGATCAAGGTGATATGTGGTCTGCTGTGTGTAAAGCCAGCACCTAGAGATCAAGGTGATATGTGGTCTGCTGTGTGTAAAGCCAGCACCTAGAGATCAAGGTGATATGTGGTCTGCTGTGTGTAAAGCCTACACCTAGAGATCAAGGTGATATGTGGTCTGCTGTGTGTAAAGCCAACACCTAGAGAACAAGGTGATATGTGGTCTACTGTGTGTAAAGCCTACACCTAGAGATCAAGGTGATATGTGGTCTGCTGTGTGTAAAGCCAGCACCTAGAGATCAAGGTGATATGTGGTCTGCTGTGTGTAAAGCCAGCACCTAGAGATCAAGGTGATATGTGGTCTGCTGTGTGTAAAGCCTACACCTAGAGATCAAGGTGATATGTGGTCTGCTGTGTGTAAAGCCTACACCTAGAGATCAAGGTGATATGTGGTCTGCTGTGTGTAAAGCCTACACCTAGAGATCAAGGTGATATGTGGTCTGCTGTGTGTAAAGCCAACACCTAGAGAACAAGGTGATATGTGGTCTACTGTGTGTAAAGCCTACACCTAGAGAGCAAGGATAAGGATAAGGTCTTAAACCTTATACTTATCATTTTCCCAAATAGATACTCTTTCTGACGTCTCTGCAGCATACCAATTTGTGAAAACATTGTGACAAAAGGAAATATTGCTCATGATGAGCAATTTCTCCATTTACCACAATGTTTTCAACACTATTCAATATTTGTTTAGTTATTTATAGAAATATTCAATAATTTTACCTAAATGTTTTCAAAGTTGTCTGATGCAGATTTGTTGTATTGAGGAAGAGGGGAGGTTAATACTTTTCCAGATAAAGACCATTTCTAACGTCTCTGCAGCAAAGGACTTTCGAAAAACACTGTGGCAAAAGGAGAAGTTGCTCCTAATGAGGAAAAGGGAAAGGGTTAATTTAGAAAAATAAAAAACTTACCAAAGTATCATGCATGGCCAGCTCATTCTTCAAGTGATTAATTTCTTTCTGTAACCTCTTCACAAGAACCTGTAATATCATAAGGTTGGTATTTTACAACAATTTTATCATGGCATTTCCTGGGTGAGTTTCCAGTACTTCTCGTCCATTTATTCTGACATCAGCCTGCAAGTTGTTATGCTAACCCCACAATCCTGACACCAGCCTGTAAGTTGTTATGCTAACCCCACAATCCTGACATCAGCCTGCAAGTTGTTATGCTAACCCCACAATCCTGACATCAGCCTGTAAGTTGTTATGCTAACCCAACAATCCTGACATCAGCCTGCAAGTTGTTATGCTAACCCCACAATCCTG
Organism: Serripes groenlandicus; assembly: GCA_031761405.1. Classification (NCBI taxonomy): domain Eukaryota; kingdom Metazoa; phylum Mollusca; class Bivalvia; order Cardiida; family Cardiidae; genus Serripes; species Serripes groenlandicus. The sequence goes on along the minus strand of JASEVX010000012.1, from coordinate 2,025,598 downwards.
ACTTCAGCCTGCAAGTTGTTATGCTAACCCCACAATCCTGAGCACCAAGGAGGGAAAGCCATTGCTACCCTTATTAAAGTCTCTGGTATAACCCAGCCGGTGATCGAACCCACAACCTCTTTTGATGAACACATGAAGACACATTATGATGAAGCTAGATGCTCTTCCATTACAACATCAAGGCAGTATCATTCAAGTATGTTAGCTTTAAATTAATTTAAAGAAAGGAATTTCTGATTGTTGCTTTTAATATTTACAAGAAAATATAAATAGCTCATCAGGTTGTGATGTTATTTATTCTTTCTTGAATCCAGAGAGATCTCTGTACAGGTCTTTATGTTTAGGAAAGGTATTTGCCAAATTCTGATGCTCCAGCCACTAATTTAGAAATAAACATTTTGATATTAAAAGGTAAAATCACATTTGTATTTGTTTTTAATTCAGTAACCCTTTCCCACACGTATACAATAAATCTTCAGCAGACAACTTTGAAAACATATGGGAAATCTCTATAAATGAAGGTACAAATTACTGAAAAAAATTGAAAATATTGTGGCAAGAGGAGAAAATGCTTGTTTCGAGCAATTTCTCCTTTTGATTCAATGTTTTCTAAAGTCTTCTGCTGCAGAGGCGTAGGAAAGCATCAATATGTGAGGCTTTATTGTATTGTATGGTATAATGGAAGAAAGGATGTATGAGAAATGTTTACATCCTGCTGAAAAGCCAAAGTAATCTAATTATAAAAAAGATGGCAAAATATTTTTCAGTTATAACGCAACAAAGATTCCCCCATCCAATAACAAATGCCACACTCAGTTTAACTTGACATAAGTCCATCAATCATTACTATCCCAGCAATTCTAAAAGCCAAGCTAGAAGGGAAGATTTATCCCACTTTTAACCATTTCCCTCATATAACAAATTCAGTTACCTAACCCTAACTTTGAACGCATAGATATGGTGAAAACTTTGGCGTATCTCTATTAATGAAAGTTTAATTATTTAAAAGAGATGCTCCAATGTTCGAATGTTCTGATGTGTTAAGATGGGTTAGCAGGTAGGAAAGTGTTTATTTAAATCTTTAATTTGAACCAGCAGGGAATGTACATAGGCTTCAAGTGGTTAGTGTGCCTTCAGCTTCAGAGCAATTTTCCAAATTCTTTATTACCATGATAAACCCTATTAGTCCATGGGCCAGACCAGATTTTGGTACCACCTGAGATGGAAAATTCTAGTAAGGATTTTTGATAGGGACTATACCTCTAGGTAATATTTCAACATGATAGCCGTTCCCAAGTGGTAGCTTAGTCATAGTTATCATCCTTCAAAGATGATAACCCTTGTTCCAGATTATGGACAAAAACGTGTTTCTTGCCACCTGCCACTAGACACCAAAATTTACTCCAATGACAAGTTAAATTGTGTCAGAAATATTCATAGCAATGCAATCCGACATTCTTGAGGCAAAAATAGTTAATAAATGTGATAATTGTCCTAGAGAAGGCATTTTCAGTTGAAAATTTGTCCAAAAAAACAGGACTGTTTTGAAATTCTGAACATGCATTTTCTCTTGTCACTTCACCATACCTTCATTTCTTTGGACATATGATACACTATTTTAATCATGCATTACCCTGCTATTCCATGAAATAAACTAGAAGTATGTTTTGTTATCCATATTCAACCCAATGACACTTTCTTGACCCCTACCCCCTAATTCAGCATTTGTTGGGTTAAAACCAATATTTGGCGTTTATCTCCATACATCTGGATTTGTTGTTGATATTTGTACTTCCTTTGAGGCATATATTACTCCTATGAATTGTTCTGTAAATGGGCTATACACCTGCACAATATGGGAAATTTAAAGCAAACTACCTAACAAAATATTTAAAATATGGTACTTTTTGAAACTCTTAAGAAGTATTATCTCTTTCTACTCAAGATTTCACACATTGGCTTATACTATACTACATGTCTTGTCTATAATATCCTATCAGAACATTCTTATACCAGAGGAAGATACTTATCTAACCCCTACCCTTAACTTTCCCTATTTTCAGAATATAACCAACCTATGACGTATCTTCATTGACATTGATGACATCAAACATACATCCACAAATGTCACTTTATTTTGACGTTGTTAACAATATATGTATTAAGTACAAATGCTATTGAGTATTATACCTATTTATTCATCATCACTATCCGGGGCATTCCCACTGTCATCATAGCTGAACAGTTCCACAGCAGCTTCTTCATCATCACTTTCCCTCTGATTGCTGCCGGGAAAAGAGAATCCGCTACGCTAACGTTTTATACGAATTACTGCGATTTTTCCACCAATGCTTTAAACGTCTATTAGATATTTACAGATCACTCTACCAGAGAAGTATCAGCTGAAACATCCTACATCGGTTGAGCAGTTCGAATCTACATCCGTTGTACGACATCAGTTTAGCACTAGGACATTTCACACGGGGTGCTCAGGGTTTGCTCAGAGATAAGTCGACATGTTTATAGGGTTGTTTCGCAGGTGACAATATCTTAACTGGGACTGTGTACAATGTGGACGATATATATTATGTTCCTCAGGCTACCTGGTCTCTGTTGATCTATGACGAAGTATCAACTCTATGGTCTCAGCTCAAACTGCCTTTGGTATGTGGTTTCAACTGTCTGTAACGGTGTCGAACCTATCTGTTCAGCGTATGGGAATCTATTTATAGCTTGTATATGTCTTATAGACGTTGAAGGCATTCATAGAAAAATCGCAGTATTTAGTGTAAAACGATAGCGTAGCGGCTCCTCTATTTTAGATCAAGGTACTCTGTTTCCTTTTTCTCAGCATACTCTCTTAGCTCTGAACCTTCCGGCCCCAAGGGTTCACCAGCCTCTATCCACTTTGTGAAGTCCATAGCTATATACTGATGCTGGCGTACGTTGTAGTCTCAGCTTGTATGAACCAACTGAAACTATCCCGGACGAGCCCCCAATTTGTCAATATGTATCTGTTTCCTCTGTCCTAAACGGGTGCAATCGGGTCGATGAGATTAACAGCTACACGATGAAACGGAGTGTCTATAAAGGGGCATTTCTTCCAAAGGCACTTTCGTTACAAAAAAAAAAAAACCTTGTCACATCGCCTATGATGCCTGGTCAATGAAAACTGCTTGTAATTCGGTCAGCGGTTTTCTTTGAAGACAGATGCCCTCCATCAAATAACTCATGCTCTAGTTCCATAAATCTACACCTATGTTGTTTTGGAACAACAATATGTTTCATCGTTGTAGTGATTAACCCCGTTTTTGCTCAAACACTCTATACAGAACATCTCTTCTAACTATATACATGTAGGTGTATTTATTTCCACCCGTGGTCGCAGAATCTTTGTTGTTCCAGAGTTTCGATAACATATCATCTTCCTTCTGGGCCAGCTTGAGCTTATCAACCTTGATTTCTTGACTATCTCGCAGTTTTGAAACGTTCAAATGCCAGAAGAGGCTTCTCTTGCTCTTTGGTGTGGGACCTAGATAAAACGGCTCCAGCCAAACAGTCTTGTACCATACTGGACTTCGTCTTAAGTCGCTTCCATGACTTATCCTGGCTATCTACAACACCGGGGATATTTCCAATCACCAGAGCCATAACTTCTATGTCGCCCCTATTGTATGGTGTATCAATGAATACTCCTGCAGCTTAGGCGACCTTTGCCTCGCCATCTATATAGCGATCAGCAAATACTCATCTAACAGCTGATCATCTCAAACAAGATTTCGTCTAACTGCGGCTAGTTCGCAGCCAGAATCTCTCAAAACCTTCACCTGTTTATCAACGAAAAATCCATGTTCTATCCTAATGTTCCGTGCACCTTCCATATTTTATATTTTGCACAAGCCTGACACAATGGGGATCGAATCACCATTGGCAAGCTTCAACTTTCCGTTGTTCTGTTTGAATGACGGTCTTTCATAGGGCATGGTCACACGTGTAGCTGAAAACTTCTTACCACCTCTTTTGGCTTTCGGCTTGAAGCGTTGATTGAGTTCTTTTCCAGGCAGACATTCCTTTCTAAGTGACTTTCTCTATTACAAACGAAACAATATCTTGTCTGTTTGTAAGTGTTTGAGTCGGTCTTAACCTTGTATGTCCTAGATGGCGGCATGCTGCTTCCACGGGCCTCTACACACTGCTCAGCTAGTGTCGTAACCTCTTCCATTGATTTTAGCACCCTCTCTCTCAAAAACAGGGGCCGAGCCCCGGTAGCTCAGTCGGTAGCGACGCGGGCTGTCAATTGTGGGGTTGTGAGTTCGAATCCCGGCTAGGCCAACTTTCTGTCCGACTTTTGACAATAGTCAATGCGACATGCGTCATTCGTCTTCCACCAATGGGCTTAGTCTATGTGGAAAAAGCAGCCAGTTGCTTGGGAAGATTGTTGTGAGGAATACTGGTGTGAGAAAGTCAGGAAATACGTGTGTAGGTGAACAGGCCGCCGTGATACGACTGAGAAATTGTTAAAATCGGCGTTAAACCCCAATCAATCAATCAAAAACAAGGCAAGTTCCGACAAACATGTGTTTATGAACTGTTCTCGCAAACTCGCAAAAATAAATCTTTCCAACAATCATAAGACTGCTCAGCTTCAGCTCTGAAAGTATCTTGTCATTCTTGCAATAAACTGAAAAACAGTTTTGCCTTTGTCCGGCTTGCTAGTTTGGAATTTGTGCCTAAACCCTTGTTCGATAAACTGATTGTTTCAGCACAGCTATCTTTAAAGCCTAATAGTCATAAGCTACATCTAGCGACATGCTGGTGTATAATTGCAGCCCCTTGCTTGTTTAAAGTTAGCTCAAACAACTTATAGCTCTTGTCGCTTGGTCCCATCCTTGACTACATTGTAGGTGCGAAATGCTCAAACCGCTCTATATAACTATCCATGTTGTCTTTTCCTTCCTCAAACTTCGGTAGCTTTGGCCTGGGACACGATGTACTTATATGCTCCAACATTGATGTTGAGCCTTCGGATGGCCCCATCTCTGATCAATATTTCCAAATCACGAGCCCTAATTTCGAGTGCAAACGCACGTCCTTTGTTCTCTTCGTCGATCTCGGACCTGTAAAGTCTCTTCTGTGTTGCATCAATTATTTTCCCAATTGCATTGAAATAAATATTATGGTTCATAATAAATTGTAATTTCTTCATGAACTTGTTCAAATTATTCAGTGTAAATGTTGGTCATCTGTGTGTAATATATCTGCCATTGTGTCATTATAGATCTAGCCACGTTGAAGTTCAATGCATAAGAGGGGTGATATCTGCCTCCAAGGAAGTAAACAAATACTTTAAACGTCCAAGTTTATAGAGATAAATGGCGTATATGGTTTTTCCTTAAAATTTTAAATTAGGGGGTAGGGGTCAGTAAAGTGTTATTGAGTTGAATATGGATAACAAAACATACTTATTGCTTATTTCATAACATAGCATGGTAATTCATGATTAAAATGGTGTATCATTTGTCCAAATAAACAAAGGTATAGTGAAGTGACAAGATAAAATGCATGTTCAGAATTTCAAAACGAACCTGTTTTTTGACAATTTTCCACCCTAAAATGCCATTTCGAAGGAACTTTTCCAAATGTTTAAACTTTTACATCTCCAGAATGATGTAGTACATTGCTATGCATGCTTGCTATTGCTTGGGCATAATAAAAAGTATCCCTTGAGAGTGTTTGGTGCATAGGGATATGTGACAAAAAACAATTTTTTTTATTTCCTGGATAAAGGGTTGTAGTCTTTGAAGGATGATAACTGTGACTAAGCTACCACTTGGGAACGGCTATCATGTTGAAATATTACCCAGAGATATAGTCCTTTTCAAAAAAAGAAACTAGAATTTGCCACCTTGAGTGGTACCAATAAGCCAAAATGCTGGCCTGGGCCCATGGACTATATGCTGTACTCTCTGTAAGAATTATAATCTAGAATAGTAAGAGAAAGTCCCAACATGACTTCCTATTTAAATCTCAGCACATTCAACCATTAATAAATTGACTGATTATACTTACAGCAGGATCATAGACTTCATTAATAGCAGGTTCACTACTAACACACATCATTCTGGTCGCAAACCTTAGAGTGGACACCTGTGAACATATTCAAAATAGGTTATAATCCATTGTAAATTGAAATATGGTCCGAAAAAAGCATTCTTTAAACAAGAATAGTTTTCATAGAAATATAAAGTTCACCTAGTCACATGACTGCGATAGTTCATAATTAACAAGAGCGCCGTAGAGCAATCGCCAAGGCTCATCAAACAAGAGGGCCAAGATGGCCCTAAATCGATCACCTAATTGATAGTAAATTAGTAGCAAATATTTAACTGCAAATATCTGGAAATTTTTATCAGGGAGTGCAAATGAAACTGAAAGGAGTGGACACTTCTCAAGAAACAGCTTATCAGTAAAGGCCATTTATATCTTGAAATCTAACAAGAACTTTAATAAGAATGGAATTATAAAGTTTTTGTCATTTTGCACCTTTCCTGATGCCGCCTTGCTGCCCTGTTTTTTTTTTTTTTTTCAACGAAATCAATATGGCTTCAACAGTTTATTTAGAGGGTCACTTAAGAAACATTTCTACCAAATTATCTTGCAATCGCACAAGTAGATTATGTAGAAAAGGATTTTAAAATTTGGGTATTTTTCTCACTTTCTGATGCCGCAGCAACCAAAGTTCTCAATGGAATTTAAATCTTTGAACAATTTTGAAAGAGGACCACCAAAGGAACATTCTTGTGATGTTTTGTGGAAATTGGTCTATTGGAATGGTAGGAGTCGGTTGTCATTTGTAGCTAAAAGTTCAATTTACCCTTTTTGTGATGACGCCTGGTTGATATGATTGTGTAACCAATCAAAACGGCTTAAACAAATTAAAAAGAGGATCATTACAGTAAGATTCGTATTATATTTTCTTAAAATCAGACAAACACTTTCATAAAAATGGAATTTTCATATTTTGTCATTTTGCCCCTTTTCTGATGCCGCCTGACTGCCATGTTTTTCGACCAATCAGTATGGCTTGAACAATTTTTATAGAGGGTCACGCAAGGAACATTTCTACCAAATTATATTTGAATCTGACGGGCAGATTCGGAGGAGAAGATTTTTAAAGTTTGGACATTTTGTCCCCTTTCTGATGCCGCAGCAACCAAAGTTCTCATTGGAATTTTAATCTTTGAACAATTTTAAAAGAGGACCACCAAAGGAACATTCCTGTGATGTTTTGTGGTAATTGGTCTATTGGAATGGTAGGAGATGGTTGTCATTTGTAGCTAAAAGTTCAATTTACCCCTTTTGTGATGACGCCTGGTTGCTATGATTGTGTAACCAATCAAAACGGCTTAAACAAATTAAAAAGAGGATCATTACAGTAAGATTCATATTATATTTTCTTTAAATCAGACAAGCATTTGCATAAAAATGGAATTTTCAAATTTTGTCATTTTGCCCCTTTTTTGATGCCGCCTAACTGCCATGTTTTTCGACCAATCAGTATGGCTTGAACAATTTTTATAGAGGGTCACCCAAGGAACATTTCTACCAAATTATATTTGAATCTGACAGGCAGATTCGGAGGAGAAGATTTTTAAAGTTTGGACCTTTTGCCCCCTTTCTGATGCCGCAGCAACCAAAGTTCTCAATGGAATTTAAATCTTTGAACAACTTTGAAAGAGGCCAACCAGAGGAACAGTCCTGTGATGTTTCACGGAAATTGTCCTTGGAGTTTGGGAGGAGATGATGTTTAAAGCTAAAAGTTAACGCCGGACGGACGGAGGACGGACGACGGACAAAAAGTGATCGGAATAGCTCACCTGAGCCTTTGGCTCTGGTGATCTAAAAAGGGGCATTACTGAATAATTATAAACGCCAAGGGTATCACAATAGTTTGATTTTTTTTTATGCAAAGATATAATTTGTAAACAATGTTAACCCCCCTTTCCCAACACAAGATTTCTACTGCAGACTGCAGACAGTTTCATGGCCTGGAGGATAGGGCCAAGACTCCTTTACTGTGATTAATTGATTGGTGATGGCCTGGAGGATAGGGCCAAGACTCCTTTACTGTGATTAATTGATTGGTGATGGCCTGGAGGATAGGGCCAAGACTCCTTTACTGCACAATTAATTGATTGATGATGATGCCATGGCATGGATGATAGGGCCAATACTCCTTTACTGTGATTAATTGATTGATGATGATGATGCCATAGCCTGGAGGAAAGGGCCAAGACTTCTTTACTGTGATTAATTGATTGATGATGATGATGCCATGGCATGGAGGATAGGGCCAATACTCCTTTACTGTGATTAATCGATTGATGATGATGATGCCATGGCATGGAGGATAGGGCCAATACTCCTTTACTGTGATTAATTGATTGATGATGATGCCATAGCCTGGAGGAAAGGGCCAATACTCCTTTACTGTGATTAATTGATTGATGATGATGATGCCATGGCATGGAGGATAGGGCCAATACTCCTTTACTGTGATTAATTGATTGGTGATGATGCCATAGCCTGGAGGATAGGGCCAAAGACTCCTTTACTGTGATTAATTGATTGGTGATGATGTCATGGCATGAAGGATAGGGCCAAAGACTCCTTTACTGTGATTAATTGATTGGTGATGATGTCATGGCATGAAGGATAGTGCCAAGACTCCTTTACTGTGATTAATTGATTGGTGATGATGTCATGGCATGAAGGATAGTGCCAAGACTCCTTTACTGTGATTAATTGATTGGTGATGATGTCATGGCATGAAGGATAGTGCCAAGACTCCTTTACTGTGATTAATTGATTGGTGATGATGTCATGGCATGAAGGATAGTGCCAAGACTCCTTTACTGTGATTAATAGATTGGTGATGATGTCATGGCATGAAGGATAGTGCCAAGACTCCTTTACTGTGATTAATTACATTACTGCAACCAGTTCACGTATATTTCTTGGCTCTCTCACTTCAGTACACACAAGTTCTTCCAAGCAAATGGCTACATTAAACATAATAAACACATAAGATTCTATACTGAGTTTCTGATGAGTGAGGACATATATGGTCCTTACGAAGCAGATCTGTAAAAGGATGTAAAAGAATCGAGTCTAAATTTCATATTGTACACATAGACTCTTTGGCACCTAGGTGGTAGATCAAATATGCTATTCACAATGACTTACTCATCAAAAAGAAATTAATGGCTGAGCGAGTATTTAAATTTTGTTAGTAAATGAATTATCGCAGCTCCAAAAATGAATAGAACCCAATTGTAATATCTGTAAACTTACCGTTTCTTCTAGTTGTGTGCTCTCTCCCCAGATATTTGCAATCAGAAGTGTATTACTTCTACCTCCAATAGAATCTTTTAGATAATGTGTCAGCTTGGACTGGCGAAAAGGAATATGTTCTCTACGTTTGTCCGCCAAGGCGACAACAACTTGTTCCAAAAATGTGAGGGATTTGTTAATGTACATAGCTTCTTGTTGTGTTTTACCCTCAGATTTAGTCTTACTCAGACGTTCACTTCCCGCCAAATCGACAAAGTTCAGTTTGGAGACTGTGTATCTGGCATTGGAGGATACACGGGATCTTGTCTGTAATTATAATAGATTTATTGTCATGTTTACCCTTTCCTACCTGCAGACACTTACTGACAGTTCTGAAGCAGATGACTTTTAATACATCATGACAAAACGAGTAATTTCTTTTGCAACAATGTTTTCAAATTGGGTCAATAATTATACTTTCATTTATAGAGATTTTCCAGATTTTTGCATAGAAGTTTTCAAAGTTATCTGCTGGAGATGTTTTGTATGTTGGAAAGGGTTAACCTTTGTCCAACTGAATACCTGCAAGCAGTATCTTCGTCCCTTAATTTTAACATGTTTTTACATATTCATGAATAAGTTTTTTCTTGTAATTATTAAATGAGTAAGAAGCAATGCAGACCAAGATTGGATTGCACAAATCAGCAGGTGGATCTTGCAATTTGAAATCTTTTTAGTAAATCTCCATAAATGAAAGTATAATTATTGAAAATATTGTGGCAAAAGCATAAATTGCTCATCATAAGAAATTTCTTCCTTACCCACAATGTTTTTAAAAGTCATTTGCTGCAAATACGGAAAAGTGTCTGTATGTGGAAAGGGTAAAAATGTTGTACAGTGGAATAATGCTTAATATGTAAATCAGCCAAACATTGTGTACAGTGGAATAATGCTTAATATGTAAATCAGCCAAACATTGTGTACAGTGGAATAATGCTTAATATGTAAATCAGCCAAACATTGTGTACAGTGGAATAATGCTTAATATGTAAATCAGCCAAACATTGTGTACAGTGGAATAATGCTTAATATTTAAATCAGCCAAACATTGTGTACAGTGGAATAATGCTTAATATGTAAATCAGCCAAACATTGTGTACAGTGGAATAATGCTTAATATGTAAATCAGCCAAACATTGTGTACAGTGGAATAATGCTTAATATGTAAATCAGCCAAACATTGTGTACAGTGGAATAATGCTTAATATGTAAATCAGCCAAACATTGTGTACAGTGGAATAATGCTTAATATGTAAATGCCTCATGATTGATTAGTGTTTTATGTAGCTTTCAACAATGTTTCAGTTATAACAGTGACCAGTACAGCTGGTCCATTTATCCTCACACCAGCCAGTCTATCATAATGCTAACCCCATTTCTAGCATTTTTAAAGTATTTGGTATGACCCGGCTGGAGATTGAACACGAGACCTTCTGCACCAGAGGTGGACACTCTACCACTACACCAATAAGGCGGTGAAAATACCTCAATCAGAGATGAAATGCATATGACAATTTATAAGAACTATTAATTTAAACAGAGTAAGATCTAAATTGTGGCAAAAGGAGATCTGGGTCTGCAAGTGGGAAAGGGTTAAAACTAGGGATGGGAACGAGTACCAATATTAGTACTCGGGTACTCGTGAATTCTTCCGATCGAGTACTCGGGTACTCGCAGATAATCGCATTGTATTGATTCGTTCATCAAACGTCTTGTCTCTCGGAATAGTATTGCCCTCGTGCACTAAATTTGAACTGTTTCTATAAGAACATACATGTGTTTGTTTTCACCTCTACATTTAATATTTGATATTTCGAAGAAAAACTAGTCGTTTTTATTTTAAAACAAAATAATTCAACAAATACATTCAGAATTTGCATTGGCGAAAACATCCAAACGTGCGGCTGTATATCTCTTTAAAGTCGCAAAAAATAAAGCAAGTCAAACGGTGAAAGGAAGACAATACCAAGAATGATAAACAATACATTTAATATCTTTATCATCAGTGAAAATAAGGAATATAAATCAACAATCTGAATGTTTTTTGTTCTTTCAGATTTCGATTTTACCGGTGTCCGTAATATTTGCACTACATAGCATGTATTTAACCGACTTGTCGTTTGCTGTGCGTTTGAAATGTTTCCAGGCGGATTTAGCACGAGGCATGGTTATAAATTTGCTGTTTTATAAGTTTATTGATTTGATCTTAAATCCAGATCATCATCGTACAAACATATTGATTTGTATTTCTTACAACTATCCAATTAAAACGTGTTGACAATTGAAAGCACTATGGACGAAGGTGTGAAAAGCCGACGGCTCTCCATGTTTGACATATTGTTTGACATATGCTTGCTAATTGACTGAAGATTATATTCATATCGCTGACTACCTGTTTTGTCACATTGTTCGTAGTTGACTCGTGAATGCAATCAAAACAACAAATAACAAGAGCGCCAAATGTCACAAAATACGCCCGTCATGTATAATGATAATTGTTATTAAGCTGACAAGACCAATTTTAGGTAATTTCTATAATTAAAGGGTGATAACTCTTGATTGACTAAAGGGATATGGCTAGTTATGGAACTTGTCCGAGATATTATGCCAATACACATTCTGACCGAATTTGATGATGATTGGACAAAGGTTTCTAAAGTTATTGAGCTGACAAAGACTAATTTTGGTTAATTTCTATAATTAAAGGGCGATAACTCTTGATTGACTAAAAGCGATATGGCTAGTTATAGAACTTGTCCGAGATATTATGCCAATACCCATTGTGACAAAATTTGGTGATGATTGGACAAAGGCTTCTAAAGTTATTGAGCTGACAAGACCAATTTTGGGTAATTTCTATAATTAAAGGGTGATAACTCTTGATTGACTAAAGCGATATGGCTAGTTATCAAACTTGTCCGAGATTTTATCCCAATACACATTGTTTCCAGGCGGATTTAGCACGAGGCATGGTTATAAATTTGCTGTTTTATAAGTTTATTGATTTGATCTTAAATCCATATCATCATCGTACAAACATATTGATTTGTATTTCTTACAACTATCCAATTAAAACGTGTTGACAATTGAAAGCACTATGGACGAAGGTGTGAAAAGCCGACGGCTCTCCATGTTTGACATATTGTTTGACATATGCTTGCTAATTGACTGAAGATTATATTCATATCGCTGACTACCTGTTTTGTCACATTGTTCGTAGTTGACTCGTGAATGCAATCAAAACAACAAATAACAAGAGCGCCAAATGTCACAAAATACGCCCGTCATGTATAATGATAATTGTTATTAAGCTGACAAGACCAATTTTAGGTAATTTCTATAATTAAAGGGTGATAACTCTTGATTGACTAAAGCGATATGGCTAGTTATCAAACTTGTCCGAGATTTTATCCCAATACACATTCTGACAAAATTTGGTGATGATTGGACAAAGGCTTCTAAAGTTAATCAGCTGACAAGACCAATTTTGGGTAATTTCTATAATTAAAGGGCAATAACTCTTGATTGACTAAAGCGATATATCTAGTTATCAAACTTGTCCGAGATATTATCCTAGTACACATTCTGACAAAATTTGGTGATGATTGCACAAAGGCTTCTAAAGTTATTGAGCTGACAGGACCAATTTTGGGTAATTTCTATAATTAAAGGGCGATAACTCTTGATTGACTAAAGCGATATGGCTAGTTATCGAACTTGTCCGAGATATTATCCCAATACACATTCTGACAAAATTTGTTGATGATTGGACAAAGGCTTCTCAAGTTATTGAGCTGACAACATACTGGACGCCGCCCGCCCGCCCACCAACCCGCCAGCCCGCCTGTACGCCGCAGGTAAACTATAATACAATCCGTTTTTTCAAAACGGGCGTAACGGGCGTATAACAAGAGCTGTCGGAGGACAGCGCGCTGATATATGCCTCTTATTCACATAAAGCACTATTTCATTATATTGCACTTAAGTACTTTTAAATTATATATACTCTATATGTAAAAGCAACTGAACAGTTACATACATTTAAAAGTCAATCAAGGGCAATAACTCGATATTAAAGTTAAAAATCATGAATGAAAGGTATTAGATGTAATTATATTCCAAATATGAAATCCCTAGAACAAGTACTTATTGAGAAAAATTAAAAATTAAAATAAAATTCCAACTTGCCCTAAAACTTTAACCACCCCAAATCATGTTTTTTACCCCAAAAAGAAGGTCATACTCAGCATCTTCAGCATTCAATGTGAAGAAAGGTATTATATGTAATTAAATTCCAAATATGAAAGCCCTAGCACAAGTACTTATTGAGAAAAATTAAAAATTAAAATAAAATTCCAACTTGCCCTAAAACTTTAACTATCCAAAATCATGTTTTTTATCCCAAAAAGAAGGTCAAACTTAGCATCTTCAGCATTCAATGTGAAGAAAGGTATTATATGTAATTAAATTCCAAATATGAAAGCCCTAGCACAAGTACTTATTGAGAAAAATTAAAAATTAAAATAAAATCCATCTTGCCCTAAAACTTTAACCACCCAAAATCATGTTTTTTACCCCAAAAAGAAGGTCATACTCAGCGTCTTCAGCATTCAATGTGAAGAAAGGTATTATATGTAATTAAATTCCAACTATGAAAGCCCTAGCACAAGTACTTATTGAGAAAAATTAAAAATTAAAATAAAATTCCAACTTGCCCTAAAACTTTAACTATCCAAAATCATGTTTTTTACCCCAAAAAGAAGGTCAAATTCAACATCTTCAGCATTCAATGTGAAGAAAGGTATTATATGTAATTATATTCCAAATATGAAAGCCCTAGGACAAGTACGTATTGAGAAAAATTAAAAATTAAAATAAAATTCTAACTTGCCCTAAAACTTTAACTATCCAAAATAATGTTTTTTATCCCAAAAAGAAGGTCAAACTCAACATCTTCAGCATTCAATGTGAAGAAAGGTATTATATGTAATTAAATTCCATTTATGAAAGCCCTAGCACAAGTACTTATTGAGAAAAATTAAAAATTAAAATAAAATTCCAACTTGCCCTAAAACTTTAACCATCCAAAATCATGTTTTTTACCCCAAAAAGAAGGTCAAACTCAACATCTTCAGCATTCAATGTGAAGAAAGGTATTATATTTAATTATATTCCAAATATGAAAGCCCTAGCACAAGTACTTATTGAGAAAAATTAAAAATTAAAATAAAATTCCAACTTGCCCTAAAACTTTAACCACCCAAAATCATGTTTTTTACCCCAAAAAGAAGGTCAAACTCAACATCTTCAGCATTCAATGTAAATAAAGGTATAATATGTAATTATATTCCAAATATGAAAGCCCTAGCACATGTACTTCTTGAGAAAAATTAAAAATTAAAATAAAATTCCAACTTGCCCTAAAACTTTAACCACCAAAAATCATGTTTTTTACCCCAAAAAGAAGGTCAAACTCAACATCTTCAACATTCAATGTGAAGAAAGGTATTATATGTAATTATATTCCAAATATGAAAGCCCTAGCACAAGTACGTATTGAGAAAAATTAAAAATTAAAATAAAATTCTAACTTGCCCTAAAACTTTAACTATCCAAAATAATGTTTTTTATCCCAAAAAGAAGGTCAAACTCAACATCTTCAGCATTCAATGTGAAGAAAGGTATTATATGTAATTAAATTCCATTTATGAAAGCCCTAGCACAAGTACTTATTGAGAAAAATTAAAAATTAAAATAAAATTCCAACTTGCCCTAAAACTTTAACCATCCAAAATCATGTTTTTTACCCCAAAAAGAAGGTCAAACTCAACATCTTCAGCATTCAATGTGAAGAAAGGTATTATATTTAATTATATTCCAAATATGAAAGCCCTAGCACAAGTACTTATTGAGAAAAATTAAAAATTAAAATAAAATTCCAACTTGCCCTAAAACTTTAACCACCCAAAATCATGTTTTTTACCCCAAAAAGAAGGTCAAACTCAACATCTTCAGCATTCAATGTGAAGAAAGGTATTATATGTAATTATATTCCAAATATGAAAGCCCTAGCACAAGTACGTATTGAGAAAAATTAAAAATTAAAATAAAATTCTAACTTGCCCTAAAACTTTAACTATCCAAAATAATGTTTTTTATCCCAAAAAGAAGGTCAAACTCAACATCTTCAGCATTCAATGTGAAGAAAGGTATTATATGTAATTAAATTCCATTTATGAAAGCCCTAGCACAAGTACTTATTGAGAAAAATTAAAAATTAAAATAAAATTCCAACTTGCCCTAAAACTTTAACCATCCAAAATCATGTTTTTTACCCCAAAAAGAAGGTCAAACTCAACATCTTCAGCATTCAATGTGAAGAAAGGTATTATATTTAATTATATTCCAAATATGAAAGCCCTAGCACAAGTACTTATTGAGAAAAATTAAAAATTAAAATAAAATTCCAACTTGCCCTAAAACTTTAACCACCCAAAATCATGTTTTTTACCCCAAAAAGAAGGTCAAACTCAACATCTTCAGCATTCAATGTAAATAAAGGTATAATATGTAATTATATTCCAAATATGAAAGCCCTAGCACATGTACTTCTTGAGAAAAATTAAAAATTAAAATAAAATTCCAACTTGCCCTAAAACTTTAACCACCAAAAATCATGTTTTTTACCCCAAAAAGAAGGTCAAACTCAACATCTTCAACATTCAATGTGAAGAAAGGTATTATATGTAATTATATTCCAAATATGAAAGCCCTAGCACAAGTACGTATTGAGAAAAATTAAAAATTAAAATAAAATTCTAACTTGCCCTAAAACTTTAACTATCCAAAATAATGTTTTTTATCCCAAAAAGAAGGTCAAACTCAACATCTTCAGCATTCAATGTGAAGAAAGGTATTATATGTAATTAAATTCCATTTATGAAAGCCCTAGCACAAGTACTTATTGAGAAAAATTAAAAATTAAAATAAAATTCCAACTTGCCCTAAAACTTTAACCATCCAAAATCATGTTTTTTACCCCAAAAAGAAGGTCAAACTCAACATCTTCAGCATTCAATGTGAAGAAAGGTATTATATTTAATTATATTCCAAATATGAAAGCCCTAGCACAAGTACTTATTGAGAAAAATTAAAAATTAAAATAAAATTCCAACTTGCCCTAAAACTTTAACCACCCAAAATCATGTTTTTTACCCCAAAAAGAAGGTCAAACTCAACATCTTCAGCATTCAATGTGAAGAAAGGTATTATATGTAATTATATTCCAAATATGAAAGCCCTAGCACAAGTACGTATTGAGAAAAATTAAAAATTAAAATAAAATTCTAACTTGCCCTAAAACTTTAACTATCCAAAATAATGTTTTTTATCCCAAAAAGAAGGTCAAACTCAACATCTTCAGCATTCAATGTGAAGAAAGGTATTATATGTAATTAAATTCCATTTATGAAAGCCCTAGCACAAGTACTTATTGAGAAAAATTAAAAATTAAAATAAAATTCCAACTTGCCCTAAAACTTTAACCATCCAAAATCATGTTTTTTACCCCAAAAAGAAGGTCAAACTCAACATCTTCAGCATTCAATGTGAAGAAAGGTATTATATTTAATTATATTCCAAATATGAAAGCCCTAGCACAAGTACTTATTGAGAAAAATTAAAATAAAATTCCAACTTGCCCTAAAACTTTAACCACCCAAAATCATGTTTTTATACCCCAAAAAGAAGGTCAAACTCAACATCTTCAGCATTCAATGTGAAGAAAGGTATTATATGTAATTATATTCCAAATATGAAAGCCCTAGCACAAGTACGTATTGAGAAAAATTAAAAATTAAAATAAAATTCTAACTTGGCCTAAAACTTTAACTATCCAAAATAATGTTTTTTTTATCCCAAAAAGAAGGTCAAACTCAACATCTTCAGCATTCAATGTGAAGAAAGGTATTATATGTAATTAAATTCCATTTATGAAAGCCCTAGCACAAGTACTTATTGAGAAAAATTAAAAATTAAAATAAAATTCCAACTTGTCCTAAAACTTTAACCATCCAAAATCATGTTTTTTACCCCAAAAAGAAGGTCAAACTCAACATCTTCAGCATTCAATGTGAAGAAAGGTATTATATGTAATTATATTCCAAATATGAAAGCCCTAGAACAAGTACTTATTGAGAAAAATTAAAAATTAAAATAAAATTCCAACTTGCCCTAAAACTTTAACCACCCAAAATAATGTTTTTTACCCCAAAAAGAAGGTCAAACTCAACATCTTCAGCATTCAATGTAAAGAAAGGTATAATATGTAATTATATTCCAAATATGAAAGCCCTAGCACATGTACTTCTTGAGAAAAATTAAAAATTAAAATAAAATTCCAACTTGCCCTAAAACTTTAACCACCCAAAATCATGTTTTTTATCCCAAAAAGAAGGTCAAACTCAGCATCTTCAGCATTCAATGTGAAGAAAGGTATTATATGTAATTAAATTCCAAATATGAAAGCCCTAGCACAAGTACTTATTGAGAAAAAATTAAAATAAAAATAAAATTCCAACTTGCCCTAAAACTTTAACCACACAAAATCATGTTTTTTACCCCAAAAAGAAGGTCAAACTCAGCATCTTCAGCATTCAATGTGAAGAAAGGTATAAGATGTAACTATATTCCAAATATGAAAGCCCTAGCACAAATAATTATGAATGAAAATGCCAACTTGCCCTAAAACTTTAACCGGATGCCGACGCCGACGCGAGTAGTAAAGCTCTCATATTCTTCGAATAGTCGAGCTAAAAAGGATTAAGAACCAGCTTCAGACGAAAAGGTGTTAGCTGTTTGTTTAATTTACCTTCACCGCTTATAAGAAAAACAGATTCAATACATTTTAAGTTTTTATTTACTTAAGATGAAAAAGAGAAAAAAATGGAAGATAAATAATCGAGTACTCGAATACCTATTTTGATAACCGGTACTCGGACGACCGACCGAGTTACCGGGTACTCGCGTACTCGGTCCCATCCCTAGTTAAAACTGAAATATGAATGATTACTTAAAACACTTACTTCTATGTAGACTGTGAATATACAGTGGGATCTTGAGGAAGCTTTGTTTAACGTGTGGGAAGCTATGGCTCTGTTTGTTTCTCCCTGAAAATATATATAAACAAGCAAATTCATGAAATTTATATCTCCCGCTTGCAGGAAACATGTAGGAAAAAAATGGTTCACATTATGGCAGTTATTGCACGGAAACAGCAACAAAAAATTTTTTGGGGTTAAATAAGGGGCCATAACTCCATCGAATAAAGTCCGCCGAAAGTGACGATCAAACTTGGCCTAGCCCTTAAGGCATTTAACCTTGTTACCAAGTTTGAAAAAGAACGGTTAACATTTGTGGCAGTTATTGCACGGAAACAGCAACAAACGACATCTTTTGTTAAATAAGGGGCCATAACTCCACAGAATAAAGTCTGCCGAAAGTGACGATCGAACTTGGCCTAGCCCTTAAGGCACTTAACCTTGTTACCAAGTTTGAAAAAAAACGGTTCACATTTGTGGCAGTTATTGCAAGGAAACAGCGACAAAACAAATTTTTGGGTTAAATAAGGGGCCATTACTCCACCGAATAAAGTCCGCCGAAAGTGACGATCGAACTTGGCCTAGCCCTTAAGGCATTTAACCTTGTTACCAATTTTGAAAAAGAACGGTTAACATTTGTGGCAGTTATTGCACAGAAACAGCAACAAACGACATTTTTTGTTAAATAAGGGGCCATAACTCCACCGAATAAAGTCCGCCGAAAGTGACGATCAAACTTGGCCTAGCCCTTAAGGCATTTAACCTTGTTACCCAGTTTGAAAAAAATGGTTCACATTTGTGGCAGTTATTGCACGGAAACAGCAACAAACAACATTTTTTGTTAATTAAGGGGCCATAACTCCACCGAAAAAAGTCCGCCGAAAGTGACGATCGAACTTGGCCTAGCCCTTAAGGCATTTAACCTTGTAACCAAGTTTGAACAAAAACGGTTCACATTTGTGGCAGTTATTGCACGGAAACAGCAACAAACAACATTTTTTGTTAATTAAGGGGCCATAACTCCACCGAAAAAAGTCCGCCGAAAGTGACGATCGAACTCAACCTAGCCCTTAAGGCATTTAACCTTGTGACCAAGTTTGAAACAAGAGGGCCATGATGGCCCTGGAATCGCTCACCTGATTTTTTTTTTCACTTTAGCTATATAAGCCCCGCCATCTGGCGGACATAGTTTACGACCAATTGACTTGGCTTGAAGGAATCTGATAGAGGGTCACCCTAGGAACATTTCTACAAAATTATTTGAAAATCGGCCTGACACTTTTGGAGGAGAAGATTTTTTAAGTTTTCACTATAGCCATAAAAGGCAAAATAGCCCCGACCCCTTGTGGCCATGTTTTTTTACCAATCAACATGGCTTGAAGGAATCTGATAGAGGGTCATCCAAGGAACATTTCTACAAAATTATTTGAAAATCAGCCTGACACTTTTGGAGAAGAAGATTATTTAAGTTTGCACTATAGCTATATAAGGCAAAATAGCCCCGCCCCCCCTGGCGGCCATGTTTTTCGACTAATCAACATGGCTTGAAGGAATCTGATAGAGGGTCATCCAAGGAACATTTCTACAAAATTATTTGAAAATCAGCCTGACACTTTTGGAGGAGAAGAGTTTTTAAGTTTTCACTATAGCCGTATAAGGCAAAAAAGCCCCGCCCCCCCTGGCGGCCATGTTTTTCGACCAATCAACATGGCTTCAAGGAATCTGATAGAGAGTCACCCAAGGAACATTTCTACAAAATAAGTTCAAAATCTGCCAACCAATTTGGGAGGAGAAGAATATTGAAGTTTTTTTCGTTTCGTTGCCATGGAAACCAGAATTCTGCATGGATCCCAATAATTTGAAGGAATTCTGGTGAGGTCATTGAGAGGATGCTTTCTGTGAAGTTTCATCCCAATTGACCCACTGGTTACTGAGGAGAAGATGTTGAAGATTTTTTAAGTTTTCACTATAACCATAAAAGTCAAAATAGCCCCGCCCCCTGGCGGCCATGTATTTCAACCAATCAACATGGCTTGAAGGAATCTGATAGAGGGTCACCCAAGGAACATTTCTACAAAATTATTTGAAAATCGGCCTGACACTTTTGGAGGAGAAGATTTTTTAAGTTTGCACTATAGCCATATAAGGCAAAATAGCCCCCCCCCCCCCCCTGGCGGCCATGTTTTTCGACCAATCAACATTGCTTGAAGGAATCTGATAGAGGGTCACCCAAGGATCATTTCTACAAAATAATTTGAAAATCGGCCTGACACTTTCGGAGGAGAAGATTTTTTAAGAATTTTGAAGTTTTTTTCATTTCGTTGCCATGGAAACCAGAATTCTGCATGGATCCCAAAAATGTTAAGGAATTCTGGTGAGGACATTGAGAGGATGCTTTCTGTGAAGTTTCATCCCAGTTGACCCACCGGTTACAGAGGAGAAAATGTTGACGGACGACGGACGACGGACGTCGGACGACGGACATAGGGCGATCACAATAGCTCACCCTGAGCACTTCGTGCACAGGTGAGCTAAAAAAACGGTTCACATTTGTGGCAGTTATTGTACGGAAACGAAGTGTGACAGACATACGGACGGACGGACGGACAGATGGACAAACCGAAATTAATAAGCCCCATTTTTTTCTTTGAAAAAGCGGTGGATAACAAAATGGTTTCCTTAATGTAATGAAAACTAATATTAATCTGTGAAGAACCAGATCTGCATGCAATTCCATGTAATCTGATCAGGATCTTAATTCTTCGCTATTTGAGTCCATTTGTGGTAAAAGGTACTAGTTGGTATTTCTAAACAGTGAAGGTTTAGATCAGCCTGTACATCTGCTCCATCTTATCATGTAAGTCATATATGAACAGTGCTGATCTGGATCTACACTGTTCACCAAAGCTAACTTGTACCTTTTTAGCACAATTTGCTCATTTAGTCAAACATGCATCCTATAGAAAATATATGCAAATTGAATATAATATTAACAAAGAAGAAATAATTGATGCTCCTGTCAGCACTTCTTCATTCCCATATATATACAACAAATCTACAAACAACATTGAAAACATCTTAGCAATAATATTGAAAACCTTAATATATAAAAGTAATATTAAACAACAGTTGACAACAAACATTGTGGCAAAAAAGAGAAATTGCTAATTACGAATACATTTTATTTATGCCACAATGTATTCAAAGGTCTTGCAGACTTAACCAGTGCTCGCGCCAATTGTTTGGAAAATTCCCAAAGGCGGAACCAGCTCATCATGGGATTCCAACCTGGGACTTTTGATCTGAGAGGCAGACACTCAACCACTGCACCACTGTCCTACATAAATTTGAATTTGGAAGCATCCATAGCCAATTCTAGGATTATCAAGATAACAAAAACTGTCCAATAGACAGTGGGCTCCACTATTCCACGCTAACGTAGTTGCATGCAAAACTTTAACCAGCATTTCTAAGATAAATAATAAAGGGTGATCATTTGCATCAAGTTATTTAACTTGATCATTTACATAGGTGTGATGGTTGGGAAGATGGCTGTGAAGACCTTGGGCAGACAGCGCTGATTATTAAAAAGAATTGAAAACCTTGTGGCAAAAGGAGAAATTGCTTATCCTTTCTTTTTCTCCTTTTATCACAATGTTTTCATTAGTCACACACTGCAAATTTGTAAGATATTTTAAGTTGTCTGCTGCAGATGCATTGAAAAAAACGTCTACACATGGGAAAGGTTTAAGGAGGATACTTACCTCAAACAATAGATTCAGAGCCTCTTCTTCACTCTGAACTAGATGACAGGACAAACCTTTAACATATATACCATCTTCATTCTCGGATATAGCCAGCTGTTGCCCCTCATTCAGCTGGTTCCATGATTCCGGTAGAGTCGACAACAAGTCAAACATCGTCTCGTTGTAGATCTCTAAATACGATACTCTGAAATTGATCATTTATAAATATACAAAATACACAATGTCAAGCCTATAAAGACTTAAAAGATTCTGTGAAAATCTGTGTGAAAAGGAGAAATAACTAAGTATGCGTCTTGACTTCAAGGGTGGCTATACCTGTATCAATTCTTAATTGATGAAGTAATAACTATTACAAGTTTAGATAAGAATCAGTCTGCAGATCCATCCATTCATTCTAATTAAATAACTAGACGTTTATGGTATACCCTCTTTGACTAATTGACAAACAATTTAGAACTAGATCAGACATCTAGCTCATCTACACATGTCATAAATGCTGTAAGGTTATGTTCACAGGGCAATATTTTTCATGTAGTTGTATAGCCCAAAAACTTAAGAATAAGCTTTTCTAGCCTTCATAAACCTTTTTGAGAGACTCTCGCATCTGACAGGTATAGATAATTTCAAAAGTTAGAAACAAAGAAGTCAGGCCACGTTACTATAGCTCCTTCCAAAAAGGTACCTCCGTAATGTAATGTTGTGCTAAGCGTAAAGAAATGATACAGGTTAAACCTTTGCACTCGGAAAGGATCAGTACTTGACCTCAAGTTGACAAAGACACACTTAAAAGCACCTTAGAAAAATACAGTTCGCAGACGGGCATTTTAAGCCTGGACCTCTGGATTGACAGTTAACCGTGTCCACCACTGGACCATTGGGGATTTATGATTACCTAATGGTTATTGCATATTCTGGTCTTTCCTCTATATTCTTAAAGAGCTGGGAAATGGATCTGGGTATAACTCCTCTCTGACTGTAGCTCTCTGTAACTCCAGACATCGAGAATGTTTTACCGGCCCCTGTCTGCCCATAGCACATCATAGTACCTGTAATAGACAACATAATGTAATTATTGTGTTCAACACTTTCCCATGTATAACAAAACTGCAGCATGAAAATATCCCGGCAACATATGGAAAACCTCTCTAAATGAAAGTAGTCCGTGAAAAGAGTTGAAAACATTGTGGAAAAAGGAGAAATTGCTATTTTTCCTCCAGCCAAAATGTTTTCAACTCCATTCAATAGTTAAACTTTCATTTATAGGTATTTACCTTATTTTTTGCATTGATGTTTTAAATGTTGCATGATGCAGATGTTTTGTATGTGGGATAAGTTTGTTTGTATGATGTTTTAAATGTTGCATGATGCAGATGTTTTGTATGTGGGATAAGTTTGTTTGTATGATGTTTTACGCCAATTTCAACAAGTTCCGGGTAAAATCACAGCATTTCCTGTATAAGTTACCAGTACTACTTGTCCATTTATCCTGACATCAGTGAGTCAGTCATAATGCTAATCCTATGGTCCTGAACGCCAATGAGAGAAAGCCATTTCTACTGTTTTTAAAGTCTCTGGTATGACCTCTGCACCTGAACTCTACCACTTCACCAGCAAGGTGGTTTGCATGTTGGAAAGAATAAAGAAACCCTCACCATTATAACCATCAAGAGCCTGTGTGACTATTGGTGAAGACACGGTATCAAAGACCTGGTCCTGGTTCGAGTTATGGAATATACCATCCATTCTGAAGGACCAATCAGCTATCTGGTTATTGACCACGCCTTTACGCCCATCCTTCTGAATGTGAACATTGACACTCTGAAACAAAACAAACTTTATTGAATCCTTTCCAACTTTCAACAAATCACCAGAGCACGGCTTGGAAAATATAGCTTGGCAACAATATGGAAAATCTTTGTAAAGGAACGCAGAATTATTGTATAAAAATGAAAACATTGTTTTCAAAAGATGTCTGCTGCAGATGTGTCAAAAAGCGTCTGCAAGTGGGAGAAATAATCATCTTAATACTTGAATAATCTGTTTAACTGTGTTACATCTGCTATGGAAACAGTATACTGGACATGTTTTTACTCATAATAATGGTCATAATGCATTTGCAATAGCCAATAAACAGTGAAACTTGAAGGTCAATGTCAAAGTAGACAGAAATCTGAGAACTGAGATCACACTGTAAGACAGATACCCTTCGCTTAACCAAAGTTAAAAAACAAAACATTTAAAGGACTACATGTGTTAATAACCTAATAAGTGAGTGGATGCTAAGTGGTCCCTATGTATCTCCCTGCCAATGCAGGTGACACCAAATAGTTTGATGGAAAAGCATATTACTCACTAGCTATTAACCATATTACTCACTAGCTATTAACCATATAACTCACTAGCTATTAACCATATTACTCACTAGCTATTAACCATATTACTCACTAGCTATTAACCATATAACTCACTAGCTATTAACCATATTACTCACTAGTTATTAACCATATTACTCACTAGCTATTAACCATATTAATCACTAGCTATTAACCATATAAATCACTAGCTATTAACCATATTACTCACTAGTTATTAACCATATTACTCACTAGCTATTAACCATATTAATCACTAGCTATTAACCATATAAATCACAAGCTATTAACCATATTACTCACTAGCTATTAACCATTTTCACCATATTACTCACTAGTTATTAACCATATTAATCACTAGCTATTAACCATATTACTCACGTGCTATTAACTATATTACTCACTAGTTACTAACTATATTACTCAATAATTACTAACCATATTACTCACTAACTATTAACCATATTACTTACTAGTTATTAACTATATTACTCACTAGTTATTAACCATATTACTCCCTAACTATTAACTATATTACTCACTAGCTATTAACCATATTACTCACTAGCTATTAACCATATTACTCACTAGCTATTAACCATATTACTCACTAGTTATTAACCATAATATTAACCATATTACTTACTAGTTATTAACCATATTACTTACTAACTATTAACCATATTACTCACAAACTATTAACTATATTACTCACTAGCTATTAACCATATTACTTACTAGTTATTAACCATATTACTTACTAACTATTAACCATATTACTCACAAACTATTAACCATATTACTCACTAACTATTAACTATATTACTCAATAATTACTAACCATATTACTCACTTACTATTAACTATATTACTCACTAACTATTAACCATATTACTTACTAGTTATTAACCATATTCCTCACTAGTAATTAACTACATTACTCACAAGTTATTAACCATATTACTCACTCGTTATTAACTATATTACTCACTAGTCATTAACCATATTACTCACTAGTTATTAACTACATTACTCACAAGTTATTACCCATATTACTCACTCGTTATTAACTATATTACTCACTAGTTATTAACCATATTACTCACTAGTTATTAACTACATTACTTACAGTTATTAACAATATTACTCACTCGTTATTAACTATATTACTCACTAACTATTAACTATATTACTCACTAGTTATTAACCATATTACTCACTAGTTATTAACCATATTACTCACTAACTATTAACTATATTACTCACTAACTATTAACCATATTACTCACTAACTATTAATCATATTACTCAATAGCTATTTACTATATTACTCACTAGCTATTAACCATATTACTCACTAACTATTAACCATATTACTCACTAGCTATTAACCATATTACTCACTAGTTATTAACTACATTACTCACAAGTTATTAACCATATTACTCACTCGTTATTAACTATATTACTCACTAACTATTAACTATATTACTCACTAGTTATTAACCATATTACTCACTAACTATTAACCATATTACTCACTAACTATTAACTATATTACTCACTAACTATTAACCATATTACTCATTAACTATTAATCATATTACTCACTAGCTATTTTAACTATATTACTCACTAGTTATTAACCATATTACTCACTAGTTATTAACCATATTACTCACTAACTATTAACTATATTACTCACTAACTATTAACCATATTACTCACTAACTATTAATCATATTACTCACTAGCTATTAACTATATTACTCACTAGCTATTAACCATATTACTCACTAGCTATTAACCATATTACTCACTAACTATTAACCATATTACTCACTAACTATTAACCATACATAGGAAAAACGGAAAATTCAATGGGTTGATCAGCTATATTCATACAATAGTCTTTATCAAAAAAAAAAAATTTGCAAAAATTTAATGCAAAAATCTAGAAAAAAGAAACATTAATCTTTATGATGGAGTGCAAAACAATGCAGCAGATGGAGAGATTACTTGTTTTGAGCAATTTCCCCTTTTCCTTCAATGATTTCCCAATGTTGTTTGTATTCAGATGTGCCAAAACATGTTTCTATCAGATTTTACATTGTTTTGTATCTGCCACCTGTTTCTATGGAGAGGCTGCACTATAATATAATGTTTTGCATCTTTCCATTTGGGTTTTAATTATTAGATATTCTGGATCTTGTGTAAGCTTTTTTTTCTTTTCAATTAACAATGCTTAACTAACGGAGATTTTTGTCCACAATGCTTTTAGAAATTAAAACTTTACCCATTTACTTACGAAAGTTTGATTAGAGCATATCAATACCATATAAACCCTTAACCACATACAACATCTGCAGTAGAGGGGTTTGTAACTACCTAACCTCTATAAATAAAAGTATAATTATTTAAGTCTACTTTTCTCAGGATGTTTTTGAAATTCCCCTGCTGCACACATGTCAAAATGAGGCTGCATATTGAAAAGGGTTTAGTTATTTTAAAAAAAATCCCCTTTCCACAATATAGACGCCTTTTGACGCCTCTGCTGCAGACGACTTGAACACACTGACAAAAGAATTTGCACAAAATGGTCAACAGAATCCAGATTACTTACCTGGCCATCAGGTAACAGCTCTAAACTGTCATGGGCAAATCGAGATGTGGGTCGAATTCTAGTCCATACTTGGACTCTCTTGCCTTTTGGTCCGGGTGGTCTGTTGCCTTGACTCCCTTGGCTCAAATTTGAACTGACCCTGCTGTACTTTGATGGGCTGTACATGGCCACCTTTTAACCTTCGGAAAAAGAAAAAAATGGCGCTTAGCATGACACAAAAAACGAACTTTGAAATTTTGCAAGATGATAAGATCCAGATCAGCCTTTGCAAAGTTAGATCAAGTTCACTATTTAGTTGTACAAGCATCCTTGAAGTCTCCTGAGAATGGTTTTGGCCCAAAACTAACTAAACAAGTATATGTTATTCAATAATAATTTTTATGTCAATGCCTCATAAGGACCATATTTTGTTATTGTGGAATTACAGTCAAAATGTTGAATTGATAAAATAAAACAAATCATGAGTCAAAATGTCGAATTGGTGATAATATAGTATATTATATACATAAAGACTTACTTGTATTTATACATTTATAGGCTTTTAAAAAATAATGCTTATAAGTTATAACTTATAAGCATTATTTTTTAAAAACCTACCGTAACTAATTTTAATCATCAAAAGATTTTAGTTCACAGGACGTTACGTACCTCTACATTTACATTTCACGACATTTGTAATTTGTTAAACGATCAGATTTTCTTCCAAGTAGTTTGAAAAATTATCCTGATGATAAAGAAGTTAACTTGTAACACATTTTAAAATAATAATTTGTACAAAGATTTATTTTTAAAGCTGCAACAAACAAGACTACAACATGAAACAAAATCATTAAACCCTCAGAATATATACAAAGAACAACAAACAGTACAAAATAATAATATTGACAAACAAATCAACTAATTACGACAAATTAAACTTTAAATTTTAAATATATACTATAATACTATAAAATCACCAATTCGACATTATCATGACTCATGAATTATTCTCTTTGATCAATTTGACATTTTGATGTTATTGTGTAATTTGTATTGAATTAATTTAGTTGAAGTTGCAGAAAATACTCATACAAGAGATAACTATATCCTATAGCATTTCTATACTTTAATACATAGTGTTGCTATTTATACATATTCTGTAGATTTCTTAACTTATACTAGTTCACTCATGACCTATCTTTGCTTAGAATAGTAACCATTTCACATAGAATAGTACATTTAATTAGTATCCATTTCATATAGAATAGTAACCATTTCACATAGAATAGTAATTAGTAACCATTTCACATAGAATAGTAACCATTTCACACAGAATAGTAATTAGTAACCATTTCACATAGAATAGTAATTAGTAACCATTTCACATAGAATAGTAACCATTTCACACAGAATAGTAATTAGTAACCATTTCACATAGAATAGTAACCATTTCACATAGAATAGTAACCATTTCACATAGAATAGTACATTTAATTAGTATCCATTTCATATAGAATAGTAACCATTTCAAATCTATAGAATAATTGAAAACCTTTAGGCAATCTTTTAGAAAATCTTTACAATGAAATTGAAATTATTGAATCAAGTCGAAAATATTGTTGCAAAAGATGTCTGCTACGTTTGCAAGTAGGAAAGGACAAAAATAGTAAAACACTACATTGTTTTATTTGGGTATCACCTAACAGAGTCCGGAGGTCAAATATCCTATTATATCAATGTTTAGATGTGTGTTTATATTGAAATGAATGAATTAACGTGTTATTGCATTATTTATATAAAAACATTTCATGTATTTGCCTATCTTAGTTCATTTCGTATGAATACAGGGTTTTCCATGACGCACAAATCCTGCGTCATTGACGCATTTTCAATTCAAATGACCCCCAAAAATAATATCTGTGCGTCCTTATGGACGCAATGTCGGTAAATCGAAGTCCATTCTATAATCTCGGTTTTCAAAAAATCTATATTTAACTTAGTCCTTATCCTTTTAATCCACCTCATAGAGGCCTGACGTTTAATAACTCACAATGTGGTCGATTTGAACCGAGGATAACCGAAATACGGTATTCTTGTGGGTATTGTTGTTAAAGTACACCAAAATGATATTAAACGGAATAGTTATATATCTTATTCAAACAAGTTTGGGCGATATTTCGTTTATTTATTTTTTACCGATTTCGTCTAATTTATTTAACCGAAAACAAATTTGTTACAGATTTCAAATTTTTCGCTGTTGTGAATTGAATTTGATAGATTAAAGTGGTAAAGAGGTAAGCTGCATACATTTTAGGCTCAAATTAATATAATAATAATTACAGATATGGTTTTTTGTATCGTTGCGATAGCTGTCAAGGATATAAACGGCATAATAACGTGAATCGAGTCTGTCTGAAACATGCAAACATGCCATGGATTTAGACTTCTGTTGACCAATAAACGAGAAACCGAAAGTCTAAATTATTTGGACTATATTTAACTCTGAATGACTGGTTTACGCTTTATCGATAACATAACCTTTTGTCTGCAGCTAGAGCCTTTAGTGCTCTTAAACTTCGTAACAAGTAACTAAAATTAGACTGCAGTGCATTATTTACTGTATACTATAAAATAATTGTATTATTTATAGCATAGTTATAATGCTGCAATTTGCATGCATTCAAGTGAACAGAAATTAGTGAACTGAATTGAGTTACATCCAAATCATAATCTTAATATGTTTTCACAAATTGATATTATTAATATTAAAGGGATAATAAAACCAAAGAACAACACACTTGTTTTTTAATGTTTTTTATATCAATCACTTGATAATAAAGTTCTAATTTTGACCCCCAACATTTATAAGATGACCCTCAACTTTGATGACAAGGGGGTCATAATGACCCTCAAGTTTAAAAGCTTAGGGAAAACCCTGTGAATATAGCAATGTGGTATTCGTAAATTGGAGACTGGTAGTCTGTTCATTACTGTGCAATAAATACAACAGTTTATATGAATTATAAGTTTTAAACAGTTGATATAATATGTTTTGGTTATATATGTGAGCGAAATATATTATTATTTCAGCAAATTACTAATAAAACAGAACAAAGTAGGATTTGCTTTAGTCTGTTTAAGTTGCGGCTCAATATGATGTATGCAGCTACTGTGCGGGATCCGGGTCGTCAAGTTTATGTATTCAATACACTGTCATTTCGGTATGAGTTACATAAAATGTATGTCTTATTTTATCTATTTCAAGGCCAAAAATATTTATATATAGATCTCTAAAGATAAAGAGATAAAATAAGTTTCCTTAAGTTAAGTTATTTTGATATCTCAAATGCAAAATGTATTTTGTAGTCCCAAACAAATCACATCAAAGTACAATGCCTTCCTTTTCAACAAGTTGTAATCTGGACTATGTGTATAAAATAAGGAAATAGTCGGTGTGTTTGATCGTTCACCCATTAACAAACATATTTTTATTTTCAAAAAAGATAATGTTTATGGATCATGAGACGAGAGGATTTACTAGTTTAAGGGAGTTATCGTTCAATTCACTTAACGTAAACATGCTATTGCAGTACAAAGTACTTGAAACTCTTCCTACAAAAATGTTTGAGAATATGGTCCTGCTGTAAATTTGCAATCCAATTATTTACAAGATATTCAATCACATTTAGTTCAGCATGTTCAGTTAAAACCTGAAAGATGTTATCGCACAAACCCTGACGAAATCAGTTTTGACAGTGATCCTTTTCTAAACAATCAATCCCAACAGCGTTGGAGATTGTTCACCGGGGAATATCAAATGTTATATTTACCTTTGAGCAGACTTTGTCAGATATCTCGATTAAATCATAAATATATTGATGATGGCTATTCAGTTTCAGATTTTGTTGTCAGGTTGTCATGATCAATGCGCATGCGCAAATTGGATCCTGGTCTTTAGTGAAAAATGGAACCAGTCGTAAACATTTGGAGCGTTTTCGACTTGTTAACTCGCGTAGCGCGAGTAACTGGAGTTGAAAGTCGAACGTATCGAGTAAGCGAACTGCGCATGCGCTTAATCTCTAATCTACTCGACTAGAACGACCCCCACTATTTGACGGGTAACACGAGTAATCCGCGGTAAGAAATGATATAAACTAGTTTTGTTGCAAAATTGTGCTTTTTATTGGATATGTATTTTTCTTAAATAAGAATCTAAACTGATAACTTTGATTCTTTTTATTTATTTATAAGTTGTTATTAATTTTAGTCAATGTTATTTGTCTTTCCGATATTCGTCAAAATTGTGCTTTGTTATTGGATATGTATATTTCTTAAATAAGAATCTAAACTGATAACTTTGATTCTTTTTATTTATTTATAAGTTGTTATTAATTTTAGTCAATGTTATTTGTATTTCCGATATTCGTCAGTTACTCGGCCTCAGTAAGAACGTGTACATGTCCAGATTTTCTACTCGAGTTACTCGATTGCAAAAGCCGAAAACGCTCCAAGGAGACGGTCTAAAACATGGGCCCCTAAAACATCTTCCGGAAAAACAAATTTCAATAACGACATGTGTGACAAATAAGAAATTTATTTACGAATTCTGCTATGACACATGCCTTTAATATACCAACATTTTTTCTTATGCATCTTGTATACATCAATTTTATGCATGGAACATTGCGAACGACGAGATACGGAAAATGATCAGGATAAATCGGACTGTAAAAAAATGACAGAAAGGGAAACAAAGGATTGGTCGGTAGTACTGTATGAAGAATCAACGGTGATTCCCATACACAAACGTGAACGGAAGTTTACTTATTCTGGTCACGAATTTATTATCAAACAAGAATGGTCAAAACTTGGAGTGGCAGCTGTTGTGTGGGATGCAGTAAGAAACTTTCCATCCATTTTCATGCCCTACTTTCTTCTCTCACATCTCCTAGTCCAAATAATTTAGAGTTTCAGTTTCTCGTTTTATCATCTGTCATTATTGGTCGCGTATACAGGATAATAACACAATTCAAAATGAGCATACACGATGTCTGTTTTTGAAGGACTACACATGTACTCTCATGCTTCCTTCTCCATGCTAGTCCTGATAGTTCCTGGAAGTTATGGCCCAAACATTAATGGCCCATATTTGGAAGTTATAGCCCATATATGAATTATATAGTGGTAGCTATAATACCCTGGAGGTGGTATTAACACCTAAAAGGTGACTGTCAATAACCTTTGATTAGATTGTGAATTATACGAAATATGCACTTTGATAAGATTAAAATAATTAATACGTTCAATTCAGTTGTTTTAATTGTCACTTCTTATAAAAGTGAATATAATGTATTTTCATTTAAATCATTTATTTTATTAACCTTATTTTTATTTATGTAATTAGTGAAAATGAAACATTTGCTGTTAACATTTAATTGCATTTAATGATTTATCATGGAGTGTAAACAAAGTGTTTATATAAATGATAAACAAAAACTGCAACAATCCTTTAGTTAAAGTACTTTGATCACGAAAAAAATGTAACAATTTATTAATTAATGCAAAAAATGCAACAATCCTCTAGCTAAAGTAAAAAACTGTAACAATCTATTAAGTAATTGGATGAAGACCAGCAAACTCCTGAGAGAAATCAGCTGTATTATATATTTAATAGGTTTTGCCTCGTCAGAACAGCATCACCCGGTAGAGTTCATTAGAATGACTTCTTAAAGCGACTGAACTCCAGATACCCAACTGTTGAATTTTTTTTTTTTTTCCAATTTTAAGAAAATAAGTGTTATTTTTGTATTTGGGGCATTAAAATATGATAACTGACATATTTAATACATACCCCTATAATTGGTGAGATTTTCTTGTTTTCTATACTTTTTCCATCGCAAATTCTACCCTGTCAGTAACGGGGTAAGTATTTTTAAATAGGAAACCCCTTCATCGGGACAATTGAAAACAACTCAAGTTCACTTTATTGATAAAAAACGATACATTTTCTACCCTGGTTTTACTTGGAATAACATTTAGGGCGAATTCGAGGTTTTTTTTTCCTTGCCATCTGGATTTCAGTCGCTATAATAAAACAAAAGTGTGGTGATGTTGTTGTTTTATTTTCTTGCAAACAGTGATTTTCTTAGATATAAAATATCATAAAATATATCATTTATTTGTTCACATTTTTAGCTCGACTTTTGAAAACAAGAGGCCCATGAGGGCCTATGGTCTACTGGTATGGTTCTTTAGTCATTTTCAATCCAGAGCATGTATGTATTACATTATAATGAAGATCGGATAGTAAATGGAGGCTCTAAATTTGTGTTCACAAGCTGTATTATAGCAATTTTTACAATTTCATGGGCCATAATCCGGTCTTGGCGAATCTGGCTGGTTTTCAAAAGGAACCAAGCTCTCATCAATATTCAACTGCTATCTAAGTTTGGTGAAGATCAGATAGTAAATAGAGCCTCTATTGTGTTCACATGCTCAATTATAGCAATTTGAACAATTTCAAGGGCCATAATCCAGTCATGCATGGGCGGATCTGGCTGGTTTTCGAAAGGAATCGAGCTCTCATGGATATCTAACTACTGTATAAGTTTGGTTGAGATACAATCAAAAGTGAAGACTGTATCGTGTAAACAAGCTCTTTTATAGCAATTTTGACCATTTCAAGGGCCATAATCCAGTCATGGATGGGCGGATCTGGCTGGTTTTCGAAAGGAACCGAGCTCTCATGGATATCTAACTTTGAAGACTGTAACGTGTTAACAAGAAATTGTTTACGCACGCACGGACGACGGACAAATCGCCACAACATAAGCCCTTCTGGCCTTTGGCCAGTAGAGCTAAAAACGAGAGCTATTGTCATGACCCTGGCGTCGTCGTCGGCGGTTAAGGTTTTTTGTTTAGCTCATTTTTTTTTTCTCCCCATCAGTCGAGCATCTGTGCCGTACGCGGTGCTCTTGTTATATATTATCATCAATACAATACATAATTATTTTCACATTCTTAATCATTTATCATTAATAAAATACATAATTTAAACAGAATGTCTTATGTTATCACACCTCCAGGGTATTATAATTATCACCTGTTAAGGTGTTAATACCACCTCCAGGGTATTATAGCTACCACTATATAATTGATATATGGGCCATAACTTTCAAATATGAGCCATAAATGTTTGGGCCATAACTTCCTGATACGTCCTGGTCACGATGTGGGCTGTCAATCCAGGAGTTGTGGGCTGTCAATCCAGGGGTTGTGAGTTTGTACCACATCTCGGCCATCATTCTTTCTGACGTTTGACAAGCACCATTTGTCTTCCACCAATGTGCTGGAAAAGCAGCTACTTGCTTGGAAAGTATTTTGTATGAAGAACTTGTGTAAGAAAACCAGGAAACACATGAGCAGGTGAACTGGCTGCTGTGATATGACTGAACAATTGTTGAAAACGGAATTAAACTCCAAGCAAGCAATCAATCAATCTCTTCTCTCCATCCATTTTGCTTTCTCTCTTCTCTTCATACATTTCTCTTCCGATTCCATACTTTCCTGTTTTGTTTATCCATTTCTGTATATCTCTCTCTCTCTGTCTACATGTAACGGGAATGTACACATGTTACACACACAGCCTTATTATCAAAAGCAACTACTAAACCTCTTTCAAATGTGTTTTTCAGCCACTTTGGACACAAATTTAATCTTTTAATTTTGATCAGAGGTATTGACATGATGAAATTATAAATGTACAAAATACAAGGTTGATTAATTATATTTAAAAGTTTTCCAACTTGCAGATTATATATTTTGATTTATCTGAATCGGATTACTTAAATAAATTATTGTGGCACAAGGTAAACTTACTCATAATGAGCAATTTCTCCTTTTCCACAATGTTTTCTCTGGAATCACTTATCATACTTACATGCATTTCTAAAGGGTTGCCTCACGGTAGTTGTTTTCAAAGTCGTCTCCTGCAGATTTGATTTATGTTGGAAAGGGTAAAATATGTTCTTACTTCTATTTCATTTTCAACAGGCCGAGATTCTGTGTGAATATCTTGAGCAAAATCCATCAGTTATTCAAGGAAAGACTATCATAGAGCTTGGTGCAGGGACTGGGCTTGTGGGAATGGTGGCTGCTTTACTTGGTAAAAACTTTTTGTAGAAGTACTACAACAGTTTGGTCTGGATATTTCATCCAACTATTGTTAATTGTGATCACATTTTGTCCGGCGTACGTGCGTCGTCAACATTTGAGCTTGTTAACACTCTAACACTCTACAGGCTACATTTTGCATTTTGAATCCAATCTTCATGAAAGTTTATCAGAATATTCATCTCCATCAAATCTTGGACAAGTTCGAAACTGGGCCATATGAGGTCAAACACTAGGTCACTAGGTCAAATTGAAGGGAAATCTTGTTAACACTCTGGAAGCCACATTTTCAACTTGAGCTTGTTGAAACTTTATCAGAATGGTTGTCTTGATGATATGTAAGTCAAGTTCGAATATGGGTTCTTTTTTTGCTTCAGCAGTTTGAAATTTTGTCAGAATGTTTGTCTTGAATATTTCTAGGTCAAGTTCGAATATGGGTCATATTGGGTCAGGAACTAGGTCACAAGGCCAAATTGAAGGGGAATCTTGTTAACATTGTAGAAGTCGCATTTTTAGC
The DNA here is from genome assembly GCA_031761405.1 of Serripes groenlandicus. Classification (NCBI taxonomy): domain Eukaryota; kingdom Metazoa; phylum Mollusca; class Bivalvia; order Cardiida; family Cardiidae; genus Serripes; species Serripes groenlandicus. The sequence goes on along the minus strand of JASEVX010000012.1, from coordinate 1,989,677 downwards.
TCACCAGAGCACAAAGTGCTATAGGTGGGTTTTTAGCTCACCTATGCACGAAGTGCAAGGTGAGCTATTGGGATCACATTTTGTCCGGCGTCCGTCCGTCGTGAGTCGTCAACATTTGAGCTTGTTTTAAAACACTCTACGGGCTACATTTTGCATCCAATCTTCATGAAAGTTTATCAAAACGTTCATCTCCATAAAATCTTGGACAAGTTCGAAACTGGGCCATATGAGGTCAAAAACTAGGTCACTAGGTCGAATTGAAGGGAAATCTTGTTAACACTCTGGAGGCCACATTTTCAACTTGAGCATGTTGAAACTTTATCAGAATGTTTGTCTTGATGATATGTAGGTCAAGTTCGAACATGGGTCACGTCGGGTCAAAAAGTAGGTCACTAGGTCAAATTGAAGGAAAATCTTGTTAACACTCCAGAGACCGCAATTTTTGCTTTCAGCAGTTTGAAATTTTGTCAGAATGTTTGTCTTGAAAATATCTAGGTCAAGTTCGAATATGGGTTATGCCGGGTCAAAAACTAGGTCACTAGGTCAAATTGAAGGAAAATTTTGGTAACACTTTAGATTCCGCATTTTTTGCTTCAGCAGCTTGATATTGGTCAAAATGTTTGTCTTAAAGATATCTAGGTCAAGTTCAAATATGGGTCATATTGGGTCAGAAACTAGGTCACTAGGCCAAATTGAGGGAAAATCTTGTTAACTCTGTAGAAGCCGCATGTTTTGCTTTAGTGGCTTGAAATTTGTTCAGAATGTTGAGCTGAATGATATCTAGGCCAAGTTTGAATATGGGTCATGCCGGGTCAAAAACTAGGTCACTAGGCCAATATGAAGGAAAATCTTGTTAACACTTTGGATGCCACATTTTTTGCTTCAGCAGCTTGAAATTTAGTGAGAATGTTTATATTAAAGATATCTAGGTCAAGTTTAAATATGGGTCATAGGGCCAAATTGAGGGAAAATCTTGTTAACTCTGTAGGAGCCGCATGTTTTGCTTCAGCGGCTTGAAATTTGATCAAAACTAGGTCACTAGGTCAAATTGAAGTAAAATCTTGTTAACACTTTGGATGCCCTATTTTTGCTTCAGCAGCTTGAAATTTAGTCAGAATGTTTGTCTGAATGATATCTAGGCCAAGTTCGGATATGGGTCATGCCGGGTTAAAAACTAGGTCACTAGGCAAAATTGAAGGGTAATCTTGTTAACACTCTGGATACTGCATTTTTAGCTCCACTGCTTATGTCATGGCGAATTGTCCGTCGTGCGTCCGTGCATGCGTCCGTGCGTTAACTTTTTAGCTCACCTGAGCTTTGCTCAAGGTGAGTTATTGTGATCGCCTTTTGTCCGGCGTCCGTCGTGCGTCGTGCGTCAACTTCTTCTCCTCAGTAACCAGTGGGTCAATTTGGATGAAACTTCACAGAAAGCATCCTCTCAATGACCTCACCAGAATTCCTTCAATTTTTTGGGATCCATGCAAAATTCTGGTTTCCATGGCAACGAAACCGAAAAAACTTCAAAATTCTTCTTCTCCCGAATTGGTTGGCAGATTTTCAAATAATTTTGTAGAAATGTTCCTTGGATGACCCTCTATCAGATTCCTTCAAGCCGTGTTGATCGGTCGAAAAACATGGCCGTCAGGGGGGGCGGGGCTATTTTGCCTTAGTGAAAACTTAAAAAATCTTCTCCTCCGAAAGTGTAAGGCCGATTTTCAAATAAATTTGTAGAAATGTTCCTTGGGTGACCCTCTATCAGATTCCTTCAAGCCATGTTGATTGGTCAATAAACATGGCCGCCAGGGGGCGGGGCTATTTTGCCTTTTATGGCTATAATGAAAACTTAAAAAATCTTCTCCTCCATAAGTGTCAGGCCGATTTTCAAATAATTTTGTAGAAATGTTCCTTGGGTGACCCTCTATCAGATTCCTTCAAGCAATGTTGATTGGTCGAAAAACATGGCCGCCAAGGGGCGGGGCCTATTTTGCCTTATATGGCCAAAGGTGAAAACTTAAAAAATCTTCAACATCTTCTCCTCAGTAACCAGTCGGTCAATTGGGATGAAACTTCACAGAAAGCATCCTCTTAATGACCTCACCAGAATTCCTTCAAATTTTAAGGATCCATGCAGAATTCTGGTTTCCATGGCAACGAAAGGAAAAAAACTTCAAAATTCTTCTTCTCCCAAACTGTTTGGCAGATTTTCAAATAATTTTGTAGAAATGTTCCTTGGATGACCCTCTACCAGATTCCTTCAAGCCATGTTGATTGGTCAAAAAACACGGCCGCCAGGCTATAGTGAAAACTTAAAAAATCTTCTCCTCCGAAAGTGTCAGGCTGATTTTCAAATGATTTTGTAGAAATGTTCCTTGGGTGACCCTCTATCAGATTCCTTCAAGCCATGTTGATTGGTCGAAAAACATGGCCGCCAGGGGGGGGGGGGCTATTTTGCCTTATATGGCTATAGTGCAAACTTAAAAAATCTTCTTCTCCAAAAGTGTCAGCCCGATTTTCAAATAATTTTGTAGAAATGTTCCTTGGATGACCCACTTTCAGATTCCTTCAAGCTATGTTGATTGGTCAAAAAACATGGCCGCCAGTAGGCAGGGCTATTTTGCATTATATGGCTATAGTGAAAACTTCAAAAAATCTTCTCCTCCAAAAGTATCTGGCCGATTTTCAAATAATTTTGTAGAAATGTTCCTAGGGTGACCCTCTATCGGATTCCTTCAAGCCAAGTTGATGGGTCGGAAACTATGGCTGCCAGGGGGCGAGGCTTATATAGCTAAAGTGAAAAAAAAAAAAAAATCAGGTGAGCGATTCAAGGGCCATCATGGCCCTCTTGTTCCTTTAAACGACTTCTTCTCACTAACCACTTGGTTCAAGCCATGTTGATTGGTTGAAAAATATGGCCGCCATGGGGTGGGGCTATTTTGTCTTATATGGCTATGGTGAAAACTTAAAATATCCTCTCCTCCGAAAGTGTCAGGCCGATTTTCAAATAATTTTGCAGAAACATTCCTTGGGTGACACTCTACAAGATTCCTTTAAGCCATGATGGTTGGTAAAAAATATGGTTACTAGGGGGCAGGGCTGTTTGGAGATTTGATTTTTGCCTTATGGCTGTGGAGTGATACTGGCCCTCTTGGGCCTCGTTAATTTCAGCATGATGAAACTTTATCAGAATGTTTTTCTTGATGATATGTAGGCCAAGTTAGAATATGGGTCATGCTGGGTCAAAAACTAGGTCACTAGATCAAATTGAAGAAAAATCTTGTGAATACTTTGGATGCCACATTTTTTGCGTCAGCAGCTTGAAATTTGGTCAGAATGTTTGTCTGAATTATATCTAGTTCAAGTTCGAATAGGGGTCATATTGGATCAGAAACTAGGTCAATAAAGGAAAATATTGTTCAAACTCCGGAGGCCACATTTTTACTTTGAGCAAGTTGAAACTTTGTCAGAATGTTGTCTTGATGATATCTAGTCCATGTTGGAATATGGCTCATATCAGGTAAAAAAATACAGATCACTAGGCCAAATGAAGGAAAATATTGTTAACACTGTGGAGGTTGCATTCAGAATAATTGTCTTGATGTGTTTTGCGTTGCAGTACATTGTATAATTAAGGTGAGCGATCCAGGGCCATCATGGCCCTCTTGTTGTGATTGCCTTTTGTCCGTCGTTCGTCGTCAACATTTACTTGTTAACACTCTAGTGGCAACATTTTGCATCTAATCTTCATGAAAGTTTATCAGAATATATATCTCCATCAACTCTAGGCCAAGTTCGAAACTGGGTCATGTTGGGTCAAAAACTAGGTCACTAGGCCAAATTTAAGGAAAATATTGTTAACACTCTTGAAGCCGCATTTTTGGCTTGAGCATGTTGAAACTTTGTCAGAATGTTTATCTTAGTGATATCTAGGCCAAGTTCGAATATAGGTCATGTCGGGTCAAAAACTAGGTCACTAAGCCAAATTGAAGAAAAATCTTGTTAACACTCTGGAAGCCGCATTTTTGGCTTGAGCATGTTAAAACTGTCAGAATGTTTGTCTTAGTGATATCTAGGCCAAGTTTGAATATAGGTCATGTCCGGTCAAAAACTAGGTCACTAGGCCAAATTTAAGAAAAATCTTGTTAACACTCTGGAAGCCACATTTTGGCTTGAGCATAATTTGTCTTAGTGATATCTAGGCCAAGTTCGAATATGGGTCATGTCATGTCAAAAACTAGGTCACTAGGCTAAATTTAAGGGAAATCTTGTTAACACTCTGGAAGCCACATGTTTGGCATGAGCATGTTGAAACTTTGTCAGAATATTGTATTGATGATATCTAGGTTAAGTTCGAATGTGGGTCAGGTCAGGTCAACAACTATTACTAAGTCACTAGGCCAAATTGTAGAACAATCAAGTTAACATTATAGAGATCGCATTTTTGATTTGAGCAGCTTGAAATTTTGTCAGAAAGTTTATCTTGATGATATTGCCATTGCCGCTGAAAGAGTTATGTGTTAAATAACCCATTCTCAGGTGAGCGATTCCAGGGCCTCATGGCCCTCTTGTTTCGCTTCAGCAGCTTGAAATTTGGTCAGAATGTTGAGCTGAATGATATCTAGGACAAGTTCAAATATGGGTCATGCCTGTTCAAAAAGTAGGTCACTAGGCCAAATTGAAGGGTAATCTTGTTAACACTCTAGAGGCCACATTGTCAACTTGATTATGTTGAAACTTTATCAGAATGTTTGTCTTGATGATATTTAGGTCAAGTTCGAATATGGGTCATATTGGGTCAGAATCTAGGTCGCTAGGCCAAATTGAAGGGAAATATTGTTTACTCTGTAGAAGCTGCGTTTATGGCTACAGCAGCTTGAAATTTGGTCAGAATTTATATCTAATTGATATCTAGGTCTTGTTGGAATATGGGTCATGCCGGGTTTAAAACTAGGTCACTAGGCCAAATTGAAGGGAAATATTGTTAACACTACGGGCCACATTTTTTCCTTCAGAAGTTTGAAATTTTGTCAGAATCAATGTTTGTCTTAAAGATATCTAGGTCATGCTTGAATATGTGTCATATTGGGTCAGAAACTAGGTCACTAGGCCAAATTGAAGGAAAATCTTGTTAACTCTGTAGGAGACGCATTTCTTGCTACAGCAGCTTGACATTTGATGAGAATGTTTATCTAAATGATATCTAGGCCAAGTTCGAATATGGGTCATGTAGGGTCAAAAACTAGGTCACTAGTCCAAATTGAAGGCAAATCTTGTTAACACTGTAGAAGCCGCATTGTTTGCTTCAGCAGCTTGACATTTTGCAGAATGTTTGTCTGAATTATATTTAGGTCAAGTTCAAATATGGGTCATATTGGGTCAGAAACAAGGTCAATAAAGGAAAATATTGTTCAAACTCTTGAGGCCGCATTTTTAATTGAAACTTGAATTTGGTCTTTATGATACATGTATCTAGTCCATGTTGGAATATGGGTCATATCAGGTAAAAAAATATAGATCACTAGGCCAAATGAATATTGTTAACACTGTGGAGGTTGCATTCAGAATAATTGTCTTGATGTGTTTTACGTTGCAGTACATTGTATAATTAAGGTGAGCGAACTAGGGCCATCATGGCCCTCTTGTTTGTCAAAACCATTACAAATGTTGCTTTGAATGAATGAATGAATGTATATTGTTTTATGGCGCATCGACAGCTAAGGTCATTTAGCGCGCAATTAAATTTAATTATTCATGATCCCTGGGATCCATGCAGAATTCTGGTTTCCATGGCAACGAAACGAAAAAACTTTTAAATTATTTTTCTCCCAAACTGGTTGGCAGATTGTCAAATAATTTTGTAGAAATGTTTCTTGGATGACCCTCTATCAGATTCCTTCAAGCCATGTTGATTGGTAAAAAAACATGACCACTAGGGGGCGGGCTATTTTGCCTTATATGGCTATAGTGAAAACTTAAAAAATCCCACTATCAAATTCCTTAAAGCCATGTTGATTGGTCGAAAAACATGGCCGCCACAGGTGGGGCTATTTTGCCTTATATGCCATATGGCTTTAGTGAAAACTTAAAAAATCTTCTCCTCCGAAAGTATTTGGCCGATTTTCAAATAATTTTGTAGAAATATTCCTAGAATGACCCTCTTATCAGATTCCTTCGAGCCATGTTGATTGGTCAAAAACTATGGCCGCCAGGGGGTGGGGCTTATATGGCTAAAGTGAAAAAAAAAATCAGGTGAGCGATCCAGGTTCATCACGGCCCTCTTGTTTTCAAAACCATTACAGAATAGCAATAGCTTTGAAACTTACACAATTTTTCACCATCATTACCTCCAGCAACAGACAAGAGTACTTATCTCTGTCAAGTTTTTAGCTCACCTATGCACGAAGTGCAAGGTGAGCTATTGTGATCACATTTTGTCCGGCATCCGTCTGTCGTGCGTCGTCACTATTTCAGCTTGTTAACACTCTTCAGGCTACATTTTGCATCCAATCTTCATGAAAGTGTATCAGAACATTCATCTCCATCAAATCTTGGACAAGTTTGAAACTGGGCCATATGAGGTCAAAATCGAGGTCACTAGGTCAAATTGAAGCGAAATCTTGTTAACACTCTGGCGGCCACATTTTCAACTTGAGCATGTTGAAACTTTATCAGAATGTTTGTCTTGATGATATGTAGGTCAAGTTCGAACATGGGTCATGTCGGGTCAAATTGAAGGAAAATCTTGTTAACACTCCAGAGGCCGCAATTTTTGGCTTCAGCAGTTTGAAATTTTGTCAGAATGTTTGTCTTAAAAATATCTAGGTGAAGTTTAAATATGGGTCATATTGGGTCAGAAACTAGGTCACTAGGCCAAATTGAGGGAAAATCTTGTTAACTCTGTAGAAGCCGCATGTTTTGCTTCAGCAGCTTGACATTTGGTCAGAATGTTGAGCTAAATGATATCTAGGCCAAGTTTGAATATGGGTCATGCCGGGTCAAAAACTAGGTCACTAGGCCAAATTAAAGGACAATCTTGTTAACACTTTGGATGCCGCATATTTTGGTTAAGCAGCTTGAAATTTGGCCAGAATGTTTGTCTAAATGACATCTAGGCCAAGTTCGAATATGGGTCATGCCAGGTTAAAAACTAGGTCACTAGGTCAAATTGAAGGGTAATCTTGTTAACACTCTTGATACTGCATTTTTAACTTGAGCATGATGAAACTTTACCAGAATGTTTTTCTTGATGATATGTACCGTATATCCGCGGCCATAAGTCGACTTCGGCCATAAGTCGAGGGTCCATTTTGACCCCAATTTCGGTGGTTTTGAGGTTATTCCCAGCCATAAGTCGGGGGGTCGACTTTTTAAAAATTTCGGAAAAAAACAAAAAAAAACATGGTTCTCGATGTAAAACTGGATAATGATACATTAAGATAATAATGCACAAACCTGATTTTATAAATCCAAACAAACTAACTAGTCCAAATTTCTTAATATTTGTTTTAATCTATAAAAAATAAAAGCGCGAAACTCGAACAAAGGGTTTTATCGATGTCAGTGTTTCTACCATGCATTGACGAAGTTTATTAAAAGTGTGTGTAATTCACAGAGAGGTGAAGACAAGGGTTTTAAAGGTCTATGGAAAGAAGTTTGGACTCTATGGTTATATGATAACGGTTGTAATTTCCACTGGAACAGGCTGTAGTTACAACCGACTTGCGTTAGCCCTATAACTGTTTGTCGTGTGAAAAACACAGGGCTCAAATAAATGACGTCACTAATTTACCATCTGAGATTGAGCCGCGACAAATGAAATACACCCATATAAATTAATGTTAAATTTACGATACTATTAGCTTAGTAAATTATACTTGTGTGATTAAACTGCACATACTCTTTTTTTATGACGTAGCTCATTTGTTGGGGAAAATGGTTTGCGGAAATTAAGGTCTATATAGATTTCACTCTTACCCATTTTCACATGCATTTATATATACGCATCTGCAGCAGACTTCTTTTGATAGAGCTCTGACAAAAGGAGAAATTACTACATTTTCTTTAAATTGGACAAATTAACTTTGAATTGAAAAGGATTTTAAAGGGTATGGTATTTATTATGCCCCCCGAATCATAGATTCGGTGGGCATATAGTTTTTGGCCTGTCTGCACGTCTGTCTGTCTGTCTGTCTGCACAGAAAAACCTTTAACCTTGACCACTACTTTTGAACCAAAACAGTTACGGCTACCATATTTCACATGGGTATTCCTTGTGACATGACCTTTCTGTCAGCACCAACAATTTTCACCTTGCGACCTTGACCTTTGACCTAGATGTTGCCATTCTCGAAAAAAACTTTAACCTTGGCCATTACTTTTGAACCATAACAGGTATGGCTACCATATTTCACATGTGTATTCCTTGTGACATGACCTTTCTGTCAGTACCAACATTTTTGACCTTGCGACCTTGACCTTTGACCTAGATGTTGCCATTCTCGAAAAAAACTTTAACCTTGGCCATTTCTTTTGAACCATAACAGGTAGGGCTACCATATTTCACATGTGTATTCCTTGTGACATAACCTTTCTGTCAGTACCAACATTTTTGACCTTGCGACCTTGACATTTGACCTAGATGTTGCCATTCTTGAAAAAAACTTTAACCTTGGCCATTACTTTTGAACCATAACAGGTAGGGCTACCATATTTCACATGTGTATTCCTTGTGACATGACCTTTCTGTCAGTACCAACATTTTTGACCTTGCGACCTTGACCTTTGACCTAGATGTTGCCATTCTTGAAAAAAACTTTAACCTTGGCCATTACTTTTGAACCATAACAGGTACGGCTACCATATTTCACATGTGTATTCCTTGTGACATGACCTTTCTGTCAGTACCAACATTTTTGACCTTGCGACCTTGACCTTTGACCTAGATGTTGCCATTCTCAAAAAAACCTTTAACCTTGACCACTACTTTTGAACCATAACAGCTTGTGACATGACCTTTCTGTCAGCACCAACAATTTTCACCTTGCGACCTTGACCTTTGACCTAGATGTTGCCATTCTCGAAAAAAACTTTAACCTTGACCACTACTTTTGAACCATAACAGGTACGGCTACCATATTTCACATGTGTATACCTTGTGACATGACCTTTCTGTCAATACCAAAATTGTTCACCTTTCGACCTTGACCTTTGACCTAGATGTTGCCATTCTAGATTTTTTTTTAACTTTGACCACTACTTTTGAACCATAACAGGTACGGCTACCATATTTCACATGTGTATTCCTTGTGACATGACCTTTCTGTCAGTACCAACATTTTTGACCTGGCGATCTTGACCTTTGACCTAGATGTTGCCATTCGGGGGCATCAGTGTTTCACAAACACATCTTGTTTTTCCTTTGTTTACAGCTTTAAAACTAGATAAAAAAAATGTAAGGAAAGGATGCATCACTAATAAAAAGCAGTTTCTCTCCTGTTTGTCGCGTGTAAAATATAGCCTTAGGAGAGATTGTCATTCAGTCATAAGTCGAGTCCCTGCTTCAACACCAAAATTTGAGTCTCAAAAATTCGACTTATGGCCGCGGATATACGGTAAGTCAAGTTTGATCATGGGTCATGTTGGGTCAAAAAATAGGTCACTAGGTCAAATAAAAGGAAAATCTTGTTAACACTCTAAGAGTCCGCATTTTTTGCTTCAGAAGTTTGAACTGTTGTCAGAATGTTTGTCTTAAAGATATCTAGGTCAAGTTAGAATATGGGTTATATTGGGTCAGAAACTAGGTCACTAGTCCAAATTGAAGGAACATCTTGTTAACTCTGTAGAAGATGCATTTTTTGCTACAGCAGCTTGACATTTAATGAGAATGCTTATCTAAATGATATCTAAGCCAAATATGGGTCATGTACGGTCACAAACTAGTTAACACTTTGGATGCCGCATTTTTTGCTTCAGCAGCTTGAAATTTGGTCAGAATGTTTGTCTGAATTATATCTAGGTCAAGTTCGAATATGGGTCATATTGGGTCAGAAACAAGGTCAATAAAGGAAAATATTGTTCAAACTCCGGAGGCCACATTTTTACTTTGAGCAAGTTGAAAATTTGTCAGAATGTTGTCTTGATGATATCTAGTCCATGTTGGAATATGGGTCATTTCAGGTAAAAAAATATAGATCACTAGGCCAAATGAAGGAAAATCTTGTTAACACTGTGGGGGTTGCATTCAGAATAATTGTCTTGATGTGTTTTGCATTGCAGTACATTGTATAATTAAGGTGAGGATCCAGGGCCATCATGGCCCTCTTGTTTGTAAGAATTCTGGCCATTTTTTGCTTAGAAGGTTTTCGTACCACCCCACTTTTCTTCAAAACCATTAGTGATTTAGCTTATACACTTACAATACGTATTTATCATCATTACCTCCATCAACAGACAAGGGTACATAACTGGCACGTTTTGTTTAAGAACTATGGCCCTTTTTCGATTCATAATTTTGGTTAAGTTACTCATACCAATTCAAATTTTTTCAAAACAATTAGAGATATAGCTTAAACACTTACAACAATCTTTTTAATATCATTACCTCCACCAACAGCCAAGAGTGCATAATTCAGTAATGGTTTTTAGCTCCACTGGCTGAAAGCCAGTCGAGCTTATGTCATGGCGAATTGTCCGTCGTGCGTGCGTGCGTTAACTTTTTCCTTTAAACGACTTCTTCTCCCTAACCACTTGGCCAATTTGGTTGAAACTTCATGGGAAGCATCCTCTCAATGTCCTCTACTAAATTCCTTCAATTTTTTTTGATCCATTCAAAATTCTGGTTTCCATGGCAACCGAAAGAAAAAAATAGTGAGAACTTAAAAAATCTTCTTCTCCAAAAGTGTCAGGCCGATTTTCAAATAATTTTGTAGAAATGTTCCTTGGGTGACCCTTTATTAGATTCCTTCAAGGAATTTTGATTGGGCGAAAAACATGGCCGCCAGGGGGCGGGGCTTTTTTGCCTTATATAGCTATAGTGAAAACTTAAATAATCTTCTTCTCAAAAAGTGTTCAGCAGATTTTCAAATAATTATGTAGAAATGTTCCGTGGGTGACCCTCTATCAGATTCCTTCAAGCCATGTTGATTGGTAAAAAAACATGGCCGTCACAGGGCGGGGCTATTTTGCCTATATGGCTAAAGAGCAAACTTAAAAAATCTTCTCCAAAAGTGTCAGGCCGATTTTCAAATAATTTTGTAGAAATGTTCCTTGTGTGAACCTTAATTAGATTCCTTCAAGAAATGTTGATTGGGCGAAAAACATGGCCGCCAGGGGGCGGGGCTTTTTTGCGTTATATAGCTATAGTGAAAACTTAAAACATCTTCTTCTCCGAAAGTGTTCAGCCGATTTTCAAATAATTTTGTAGAAATGTTCATTGGGTGACCCTCTATCAGATTCCTTCAAGCCGTGTTGATTGGTCGAAAAACATGGCCGCCAGAGGGCGGGGCTATTTTGACTTATATGACCATAGTGAAAACTTAAAAAATCTTCTCCTCCGAAAGACTGTCAGGCATATTTTCAAATAATTTTGCAGAAACATTCCTTTGGTGACACTCTACAAGATTCCTTTAAGCCATGGTGGTTGGTAAAAAAAATAGCCACCACGGGGCAGGGCTGTTTGGAGATTTTATTTTTGCCTTATGGCCGTGGAGCGATACTGGCCCTCTTGGGCCTCTTGTTGTAAGAATTATGACTCTTTTTCGACTTATAAAGTACTTTGCTTATAAATAATATGATAAAGTACTTAGTTGTATGTTTTCTCTATCTTCCAAAAAAATATTGTTTTATTGGCAAGCACAAAAAAGTCGAGTGCGCTGTCCTCCGACATCTCTTGTTTAAATTATATTTAACCAATTCAGTCTCCGTTTAGAGTTAAAATTTAAGAACATGATTATGTACTCATTGAAAAAGATGAATACTTTTTCTTCAATAAAATACATATATGTATATATTGATATAAATTTGTTCTCCATTATCTATATGTTCACGGTGAAATTAGTATTCAAGTGTGAACTGGCTAAGTGAGAAGGGAGTTTGACCACTCTCTTCTCACTAGCAATAAAGGGTCAACACATACATCAATCATTAGCCAATCTTCTATAACTCATTTTTGGGATAGGGGCGTTTCGCCACTATCTCATAGCGAAGCTGCTTTCGAAAAGTCGGATTAAAGCTGCAACCGCAGTCCACATGTGTATACCTACACCAAAATCGAGTTTTGATTGGTTATAATCTGCCTTTTCAACGATTTCATTGGTTCGACCGAATCACGAAACCCTCCGCTTGCATAACTTTATGAGACAAAATAGTTTCTATGAATGAAACTCTCTCTGAACTATGGTTGACCTCAATGTCAGTAGTGTGAGGTAACGTCGACCGTTCTGTGACCCCATTAGTTTACAACAGTCGACAGTTGGCAGGCAACATGTGTTGCTTCAAACATTTTTGGTTTGGTTTGTTTAAAGGTCATTGTTTCATTGTTTCAACAATGTTTGTCCATATGATCTATGCCATATGTTTTCAACTTACATATGCCCCCTATACCATCAGCGCTTTCAGCGCTTTGATATTTTAAAAGGGTTATTGAAACATTCTTTGCCTAAAAAATGACAGTACCTTTATTTAAAGAAAAAATTATCAATCATCGGAAGAGTTAAACAAAATTAAACCTTAAAATTATACACAGCATTAGTAAGCTAATTATACCCCCTTCAAAGAAGTGAGTGTGTCGGGCTGGCTGTCAGTTCACACTTGTTTCAATATGTTGGTAAGGGAGGAGGGTAACCATTGACTTGAGCAATAGTCAAGATTGAGACCATGCATTCTTCTCTGTAAACATCTGATTAAAGAGATCTAAAATGAATACTTCAAATGCCTACAAATTAAATTCCTTGACTTTCATACATGTTTTTTTCAACCTTTCCCTCATAGTGACATACAGATGCAGCCGATGACTTTTGAAAATATTGTGGCAAAAGATGAAATTGCTCCTGTTGCCACAATGTTTTCAACTTTATTTAATAATTATGCTCATTTATAGAAATTGTCCATATTTTTATCGAGATATTTTCAAAGTTGTCTACTACATTAACCTGATCGATAGAATATTTTCAGTGCATTTTCCTATGAAAAATTTGGAATAGGAGATCTCAAATTAATATTTCTTTTGTCAACAAATTTTCATTCCTTAAAGGCTTTCACATCAATGATTTTTTGTAAGGACGATGAAAAGGGATCACTTCTCCAACTTCTATCTGTCTGTCGCTCTTTCACTTACTGATATATTGGCGGGCAACACAAACCATTTTTGTGTGTCGCTCGCCATGTCAGGACGATCCTTTCTCCGTCGTCTGTCATATAGGCAGGCATCGCATGTGTCCCAACAACCTCTTTTGTTTTAACTTGGAAGAGTTCAACAGAATCAAACTAAACAATGATTATATATGTATTATGCATATTTATGTATTATGCATATTTATGTATTATATGGATGTATGTATTAGGTGGATTTATGTATTATGCATATTTATGAATTATATGTACATTGTTTTATCTGGATTTATGTTTTATGCATATTTATGTATTATGTGGATTTATGTTGCAGGTGGAACTGTCACCATCACAGATAGAGAGAAAGTGATGGAATTTTTGAAGTTGACTGTGGAAGAGAATCTCCCCAAGCATATACGAGAAGAAACTATAGTGAGGGCACTGGATTGGAGAGATAGAAGAATCAATGACTTTGGTACAGTTGAGGTGATTCTTGGTGCAGACATTGTTTATATAGAAGAAGTGTTTGAGGACTTGTTACAGACTCTGAGTGACTTAAGCAATGAAGAAACATTAATTTTCTTGTCTTGTAGAATTCGCTATGATAGGGATACTAGTTTTTTGTCTAGGTTGGAGTCTTTGTTTAAAGTGGATCACATTTTATATGATAAATCTAAAGATGTTTATATTTATAAAGCTATTAAAAGATGATTATAAAACAATCTTTATTTTATCATGGAAAGAAGGACAAAAAAGGTGTTTACCTATAAAAAAATCTCTTCTTCAGTCACTAAGACTATGTGTTCAAAAAAACATTTTCCCCCACAAGCAAATTTTGTTTGCCACAATTTCAAGCTCCACTTGGTCTTTAATTCCTGTGTAAAATATATGGGAGGGTACCTAAGTCAAGTCCTGTGTAAAACATATATGGGAGGGTACCTAAGTCAAGTCCTGTGTAAAACATATGGGAGGGTAACTAAATCAAGTCCTGTGTAAAACATATATGGGAGGGTACCTAATTCAAGTCCTGTGTAAAACATATGGGAGAGTACCTAAGTCAAGTCCTGTGTAAAACATATGGGAGGGTACCTAAGTCAAGTCCTGTGTAACATATATGAGAGGGTACTTAAGTCAAGTCCTGTGTAACATATGGAAGGGTACCAAAGTCAAGTCCTGTGTAACATATATGGGAGGGTACCCAAGTCAAGTCAAGTATAAAAATATGGGAGGGTACCTAAGTCAGGTCCTGTGTAACACATATGGGAGGGTTCCTAAGTCGAGTCATGTGTAACACATATGGGAGGGTATATAAGTCAAGTCCTGTTAAACATATATGGGAGGGTACCTAAGTCAAGTCCTGTGTAAAACATATGGATGGGTAACTAAGTCAAGTACTGTGTAAAACATATATGGGAGGGTATCTTAGTCAAGTCCTGTGTAAAACATATGGGAGTTACCTTAGTCAAGTCCTGTGTAAAACATATGGGAGGGTACCGAAGTCATGTCCTGTGTAAAACATATAGGAGTGTACCCAAGTCAAGTCCAGTGTAAAACATATAGGAGGGTACCTAAGTCAAGTCCTGTGTAAAACGTATGGGAGGGTACATAAGGCAAGTCTTGTGTAAAACATATGGGAGGGTACCTAAGTCAAGTACTGTGTAAAACATATGGGAGGGTACCTAAGTCAAGTCCTGTGTAAAACATATGGGAGGGTACCCAAGTCAAGTCCTGTGTAAAACATATATGGGAGGGTATCTAAGTCAAGTCCTGTGTAAAACATATGGGAGGGTACCTAAGGCAAGTCTTGTGTAAAACATATAGGAGGGTACCTAAGTCAAGTCCTGTGTAAAACATATTGGAGGGTTCCTAAGGCAAGTCCTGTGTAAAACATATGGGAGGGTTCCCAAGTCAAGTCCTGTATAATATATTTGGGACGGTACCTAATTCAAGTCCTGTGTAACACATATGGGAGCTAGGGTACTAAGTCAAGTCCTGTGCCTTAAATGTCCCATAAATGCTGTAAAACTGATGCATTAAGACTCCAAACCACAAGACGAGGATCAAAAATATCTTGTGGCACAAAGTCAGGATCAGAGTTAGTTTGCTCAGTAAAAGTTGAATTAACTTCAAGTGTGTAATGGCTTGTATGTTGTTTTAAACTCATTTTGAATGCCATCTTCAGAAAAGAACGAAATACAGTCAAAACTTGTCTTAGGGAGTCAAAATACAACAAGAGGTCTGTGATGGCCCTAGATTTATGCCAACCGCAGTCTTCACAATAACTCATTTCACTGTCAGGTAAGCTAATAAGACTCCTAGATTCCTCCAAGACAATCATTCTATCAAAATTTCAACTTTCTCAAGTTAAAAATACAGCTTCCAGTGTTAACACGATTTCCTCTCAATTTGACCTAGTGAACCAGTTTTTAGCATGACATGACTCATATTCAAACTTAGCCTATTTGTCTTCAAAATTGCCATCCTGACAATGTTTTGACATGCTCAAATTATAAATGTGGCATTCAGAGTATTTAACAAGATTTATCTCAAAGGTGACCTAGTTTTTTAGCTCCACTGGCTGAAAGTCAGTCGAGCTTATGTCATGGCGAATTGTCCGTCGTGCATGCGTTAACTTTTTCCTTTAAACGACTTATTCTCCCTAACCACTTGGCCAATTTGGTTGAAACTTCATAGGAAGCATCCTCTCAATGTCCTCTCTTAAATTCCTTCATTTCTTTTTTATCCATCCATAATTCTGGTGGCAACCAAAAGAAAAAAATGTTCCTTGGGTGACCCTCTATCAGATTCCTTCAAGAAATGTTGATTGTTAAAAAAAACATCGCCGCCAGAGGGCGGGGCTATTTTGCCTATATGGCTATAAAAGACAAAACTTTAAAAATCTTCTTCTCCGAAAGTATCCAGCCGATTTTCAAATAATGTTGTAGAAATGTTCCTTGGGTGACCCTTCATTAGATTCCTTAAAGAAATGTTGATTGGTTGAAAAACATGACCGCTAGGGGGCGGGGCTATTTTGCCTTATATAGCTATAGTGAAAACTTAACAAATCTTCTTCTCCGAAAGTGTTCAGCCGATTTTCAAATAATTTTGTAGAAATGTTCCTAGGCTGACCCTCTATCAGATTCCTTCAAGCCATGTTGATTGGTTGAAAAAATATGGCTACCAGGGGGTGGGGCTATTTTGCCTTATATGGCTTTAGTGAAAACTTAAAATATCCTCTACTCCGAAAGTGTCGGGCCAATTTTCAAATAATTTTTGAAGAAACATTCCTTGGGTGACACTCTACACGATTCCTTTAAGCCATGGTGGTTGGTAAAAAACATGGCCACCAGGGGGCAGGGCTGTTTGGAGATTTGATTTTTGCCTTATGGCCGTGGAGCGATACAGGCCCTCTTCGGCAATACCGGACATGACCATACTCAAACTTGGCCTAGAAATCATCAAGACAATTATTCAGACAAAGTTTCAACATGCTCAAGTTATATACATCTTTCAGAGTGTTAACAAGATTTTCCTTCAATTTGACCTACTGAACTAGTCTTTGACCTGACATGACCCATATTCAAGATGATAATTCTGACAGTTACGACATGCTCAAGTTAAAAATGAGGTTTCAAAAATTCAAAAAGATTTTTAATTTGACCTTACATGACCCAGTTTCAAACTTTGCCAAGATTTGATGGAGATGTACGTTCTGATAAAACTTCCACAAAGATTGGATGCTAAATGTTGCCTGTAGTTGACAAGGTACATGTACATGTAATTGTTAAAGACAAAAGTTCCTATAAATTGTCATAAAGATTTGTAGAAAAATGTGACCTCTTGAGTGTTCAAAAAGTTATTTTCAATTTTGACCTATTACCTAGTTTTTGACCCGATTTGTCCTGGTTTGGTACTGGACTGAGAATTTGAGGAAACCAAATTTCTGATGAATTGTCATTAAGATTGGATGAAAAAAGAGACTTCTAGAGTGTTAACAAGCTTATTCTTAAATTTGACCTAGTGACCTAGTTAAGTACTTGACGACTGAGATTTGATCCTGATTATTTGTCAAGAAGATCATGACTAACATTTGACCTAGTGACCTAGTTTTTGAGATCCCCATGACCCAGTTTTGAATTTGATGGTGACAAATGTTCTGGTTAAGTTACATAATCAAGTTTAGGAATCCGCTGTGGTCGAGTGGTTAGCGTCGGGGATTTCGAAACCGGGTGTCCCGGGTTCGATCCCCAGTCGCGGCACTACGGTCATGGTGGAGTGCCCTTGGGCAAGGCACATTTTCTAGCCTAGTACTGGTTTGTTTACCCAGGGATCATGAATAATTAAATTTAATTGCGCGCTAAATGACCTTAGCTGTCGATGCGCCATAAAACAATATACATTCCTAACCAAGGCTTAGTACTGCAGACCCCCCATGACCCAGTTTTGAACATAACCAAGATTTAATGGAGACGAATGTTCTGAAAAAATTCATCAAGATCGGATGAAAAATGTGAAACGGCCAACGATGACCTTGACCTTTATAATTTTGCTATTGAATGATGTTCCATGACCCAACAATACACCTGATTTAGTGTCTGAAGAATTCCACCAAGGGTTGCTGAGTAATAGAGAATTGAAAACGTTGCTGCCGCCGTCGCTGGAAAAGTGACTGCTACGTCTAAATCCACATTTGTGGGCGAGACAAAAATCAATTAACGAAGAAATGTTGTGAAACTTTTTCAGAATGATATTCTTGATGATATCTCGGAAAAGCTAGAATATGGGTATTGTTAGGACAAAAACTTGGTCATAAGGCCAAATTGGCTGGTTACTGTTGGATTTACTGCCCTCATCATGACTAACAGAGCTCATCAGATCCAATGAGAGAATCTGAAGGAACATGACAAACTAATTGACAGAGCTCATCAGATCCGATGAGAGAATCTGAAGGAACATGACAAACTAATTGATTGATTGTTTTGTGTTTTATGCCGCATTCAACACTTTTTCAGTTTTATCACGGCGTTTCCTGGGTTAGTTACAAGTATTACTGGTCCATATATCCTGTCACCAGTCAGTTGTCATGCTAACCCCACAACCCTGAGCTCAAAGGAGGGCAGTCATTACTACCATTGTCAATTATCAATTCTTTGGTATGACCCGGCCGGGAATCAAACAAGCACCCGAGGTGGACGTTCTACCAGTACATCAACAAAGCGGTTACATGCCAATCAAAACACAATGGACGGATATGATGAAGAAGTGTTCCTGACTGGTCGGGTGTCCAACGGAAACTGACCCATGACCACTTAAAACAGGAATCAAACAAAATTGATGCCTTTGTGATTAAAAACATTGAGGCAAAAGGCAAAAGGAGAAATTGATCATAATGAGCAATTTCTCTATTTCCCACAATATTTTCAACTCTTTTAAACAACAATACTTGAATTTATGGAGATTGTATATATTGTTACCTTGGTGTTTTCAAAGCCGTCTGCTGCAGATTTGTAGACTCGGAAAGTGTTAAGAGAATCGAGTTTTAAAGGGTTTTTTATCCAAAAGTTTATTAAAACATCACAATATGTTGAGAACAATCATAAAACAAAACAAACTAGTTTCAACTAAAATATTTACTGCTGATTACCCATTTACCTGAAAAGTGCGTTTTATTAAAACAAGGGGGCCATCGCTCACCTGAATTATGCAGAACAAACACATCAAGACAATTATTCTGACAAAGATTTAAAATGCAACCTCCAGAGTGTTAACAATGATTTCCTTCATTTTGCCTAGTGAACTATTTTTTTTTTTGTTACCTGATATGACTCATATTCGAATACGGATTAGATATATCATAAAGTTAAACATTCAGACAATGTTTCAACTTGCTCAAAGTAAAACTGCCACCTCAAGAGTGTTAACAACATTTTCCTTCAATTTGGCATAATGACCTAATAGGCCGGCCTGGATATCATTAAGAAAAACATTCTGACAAAATTTAAAGCAAAAAATGTGACTTATGCAGGGTTGACAGGATTTTCCTTCAATTTGGCCTTGTGACCTAGCTTTTGAACGTACATGACCAATATTCGAATTTGGCCTACATATCAAGAAAACATTCTGATCAGCATCAAGATTGTTAACAATATTTCCCTTCAATTTGGCCTAATGACCTAGATATCATTAAGACATTCAGACAAAATTTCACTGCTGAAGCAAACATTACGGCCTCCAGTGTTAACAAGATTTTCCTTCAATTTGACCTAGTGACCTACTTTTTGACACATGACCCATGAGGACATTGGGAGGATGCTTTCTGTGAAGTTTCATCCCAATTAACCCACTGGTTACAGAGGAGAATATGTTGACAGATGGCGCAGGCCAGACGCTGGACAAAAGGCGATCACAGTAACTCGCCTTGGGCACTTTGTGCTCAGGTGAGCTAATGAATGTATATTATTATTTAGCGCGCAATTAAATTTAATTATTCATGATTTCTGGGTAAACAAACCAGTACTAGGCTAGAAAATGTGCCTTGCCCAAGGGCACTCAACCATGACCGTAGTGCCGCGACTGGGGATCGAACCCAGGACACCCAGTTTTGAAATCCCCGACACTAACCACTCGACCACAGCGGATTCCTCAGGTGAGCTAAAAAACATAGAATGAAAAAGTATAATGTTGTAGAAAAGGGTTGAAAATTGTGTGAGCAAAAGAGAAATTGTTCATCTTTCTGTTTTTGCCTACTATGTTTTCAAAAATTATTTGCTGCTAAAGCATCACTCATCAGGTAAACGGTTCAATATTTATATTAAAAATCAATTCCAATTACTTGAAAAGACATTTCAGGAAGTTTTCTGCCTGTATATCAATTAAAAGATAAAAGGTCATAACCAAAAAGAAACAAACTAATTTGATGCTTTAACCAATTCTCACATGAGACCTAAATAACATTTTGGCAAAAACGAGGAAAATCTATAAATATAACCGTATATTGATTGAATACTATTTAACAAATGATGCAAATGGAACATTTACTCATTTGGGCAATATGCCAAAATATTGTCTGCATCTGGGAAAGGATGAAGATGAGAGATTTTTACCAAAGACGAGGACCATGATGGTCCTTCCTATACATGTATTGCACAACTGATTAAATGGAATTCAAACAGCTTTCAAATACTCTATACATATACCTGAAAATAACTTGTAATCATGTATGGACGAGAAACATCTTGATTAAGTCCAAATAAAAGTTATGTTCTGTTCTGTTCATATAAGGAAAACCATCCCTGCCCCATGTTGTTTAATGTATCAAATAATGTGAACTGGACACAAACTATTTGCATTGGTTATCATAAACGGCGAAATCTGCTGATAACGTGCAAGAGTTAAATATCATCTCTGTGGATTATAAACAAAAAACAAAAATATATCCAATACAAAATTGTAAGGTTGAAGAGGGGATGGCCACGACCTCACTTCAACCTATGTACGTGGCTAATAAAGTTAGACAAAAAAAAGAAAATGTGAACAATCAGGGTACAGGGTCACATAAGGATCATTTATGCCAAATTATTTTCAAATCAAGCGAGTACTTTTGTACATGAAGATACTTAAAGCTTTTATTGTATATAAAAAAATAAACCTACCCCGCCCCCTGAGTTAACTTTTATAACCTTTTCCCATATACAACAAGGCTGCAACACTGAACAACCAACTTGAAAAATGAGCAAAAATAGAACAAAAATGAAACGCCTCAATGCAACGAAAACCAGGTTTCTAATGATTGACAGAAGAAGTTCAGCCTGTGTTTCTAATGATTGACAGAAGAAGTTCAGCCTGTACGTGTTTTGAGAATTATAATTAAGCTTCTTTGTTGAATGTTGTTGTGTGTAAACGAACATGCCAAATATATAGAAACTACTTCTATTTTAGGAACAGTTACATACCATGTTTTTCTATTCTTAGTAACAGACACCTTGACCCTAGGGGCCCAAAACACAATCCCATGAAAGGTCTCCATAAACTCTTTCTACAATATGTCAATCGTAACTAAAGATATTCAGTTTCAACTGTTTTTCTATTTTTAGTAAGTGACCTTGACCCTAGGTGCCCATAACGCAACCCCAAAAAAGGTCTCCATAAACTCTTTCTACATACCAATATGTTAACAATAAGTCAACCGTAACTAGATATTCAGTTTAAACCATTTTTATATTTTTAGTAACAATTTTTCAACCGTTAACTTAACATGTTCTGTAACATAGGCGAGTTTGAAGACACCCGCCCGCCCGAAAAACGACATCGTCATTCTACTAACCAGGTGTCAACCAGTTGAAAACCTGGTTAAATATATCATGAAAGTGTTTGATTATTTAACATTGTAGCAACAGATCACAATGTTTTCAAGTCTTCTGCTGCAGACGTGTTAAAATGCATCTGTATGACTGAAAGATTAAATTAATATTCATCTCATATCAGCATTGCATATATATGCGTTAGACATTTCCCACTTTCAACAAATCTGTAGTGGATGACTTTAAAAACATCTATGCTTATCATGAGCAATTTGTCCTTTTTCCCACAATGTCTTCAAATGATATCTGCTGCAGATGGTTGAAATGTGGCTGCAAGTGGAAAAGGAGAAATTGCTCATGATGACGAAAGGATGAGCAATTTCTCCTTTTGCAATAATGTTTTCAAAAGTCGACTGCTGCAGATGAAAATGCGTCTGGAAGTGAAAGAGAGTTAACTTGACACGGTGGAAGTGAAAGAGAGTTAACTTGACACGGTGGAAGTGAAAGAGAGTTAACTTGACACGGTGGAAGTGAAAGAGAGTTAACTTGACACGGTGGAAGTGAAAGAGAGTTAACTTGACACGATGGAAGTGAAAGAGAGTTAACTTGACACAAATCATTCTCATCTATGATCCTCGGAGACTGAGTTAAGTTCAGCAAAACCAAGCCGCACCATTTCTTCATTGATATTGACATCCTGTAAAGAGATTGATTTAGTGATTGGAGTTTAACAATGTTTTCAATGGTAATTCAGTTATTTCACAGCGACCAGTTTACCTGAAGTATGTTTACTGCCTTTCTCGCACCTGTACTCCAAACAACTAGATACCTTCCACTTTTTGACACTTGGTGGATGACGAATAAAAAAAATGACTTTTGTCCATCAGAGCCAAGGTTCGAACTCACATTGTATCGATAACCCTCATGGTTACAAACTGATGTATATAACAACGCCTTTCCACCTTCTATAACTGACGTATATAACAGCGCCTTTCCACCTTCTATAACTGATGTATATAACAGCGCCTTTCCACCTTCTATAACTGATGTATATAACAGCGCCTTTCCACCTTCTATAACTGATGTATATAACAGCACCTTTCCACCTTCTATAACTGACGTATATAACAGCGCCTTTCCACCTTCTATAACTGATGTATATAACAGCGCCTTTCCCCCTTCTTTTTAACTGATGTATATAACAGCGCCTTTCCACCTTCTATAACTGACGTATATAACAGCACCTTTCCACCTTCTTTAACTGACGTATATAACAGTGCCTTTCCACTTTCTATAACTGATGTATATAACAGCACCTTTCCACCTTCTATAACTGATGTATATAACAGCACCTTTCCACCTTCTATAACTGATGTATATAACAGCGCATTTCCACCTTCTATAACTGATGTATATAACAGCACCTTTCCACCTTCTATAACTGATGTATATAACAGCGCCTTTCCACCTTCTATAACTGATGTATATAACAGCACCTTTCCACCTTCTATAACTGATGTATATAACAGTGCCTTTCCACCTTCTATATTAGAGGCCGAATGAAGGCTACTTCACAATTAGGAAAAGCAAAGTTTTCACAATGATGTAAAAAGAAATCACAAATGAAAGGCGAAATTCACATAGCAAACAAATGAAGTGTATGCTTGCATAATCCAGTAGGAAGTGCATTAACCTTTTCTCATCCTCAATGGGAAGTTTCATGATCTCAAAGAAGGAGATTGGGGTTTGAAGTGGGAGTTTTTCTGCGTGTTGAATTTAACAGCAGAAATTCTGATAATGGAACAAAATTTAGATAACTATGCAGGAGACAATATTTTTAACATTTATAGGAAAATAATAAAAAAGACTCATTTTAAGAATGTTTTCTATTACTAGAATATTTTCAACAGTATATCAGCATTTAAGTATTATTTTGGCATGTTTTTAAATCCATTTGGGGTGGGGTTATTTAATTCAAATCGTGAGATTCACAATAGAATCTGGGGGGTTGGTAAGAATGAATATACCATTACCTTGTTCTTAATACTTCATTTATACATATAAGATATAATTTTTTGTCACAATTTTGAAATTTATAATGTCATTGTTTGCACCATTTAGCAATTTTGCACGTTGAATTTCAAAAACTAATAGATTAGGGAGTCTATGGAATTTTTCTCCCGTTCTGTTGCCACAGCAACCAAAGTTCTGTATAGAAATGATATCTTTGAATAATTTTGAAAAAGGACCCCCAATTTAACCTTCCTATTAAGTTTGGCTGAAATTTGTCCAGTGATGCCATATGTATGCTAAGCATTTTCAGATTTAAAATATAAGGACAACATGCCTAGCCCTCTGATGGCCATGTATTTCAACAGATCAGAATAATTTGAACATTCATCGTAATTTTTTTTAAAATTGGGCCAGTGCTTTTGTACAAGAAGGTTTTTTAAGTTTTCACTTGAAATATGGAGCAGACACAATATATATGTCATATGACCTTCGACCTTGAAAGTGAACATTTGTGGCAAGTTATGTCAAAATCCTTTAAGGGGTTCATTAGCTATGGAGCGGACGAGAAATAGTCATAAGAACTTAAACCTCCGATTGTGACCTTGAACCATCCATGCTCTTGAAATTTGTGGCAAGTCATGTCTGAATCCTTCAAGGGTTTTAAGAGATATGTAGAGGACAAGAAATTTCTAATTTCTAATTGTGACCTTGACCTTGAAAGTGAACATTGGTGGCAATATAGTCATATGACCTTTGACCTCTAACTGTGACCTTGACCTTGAACCAAGCTGGTTGTATAATGCGTTCTGCACATCTTCTCAATATGCTGAAGTCTTGTGACAAGTAATTTAACAAGAGGGCCAAGATGACCCTAAATCGATCACCTGATTGATAGTAAATTAGTAGAAATATCTGGGAAAAAGATCAAGGAGTGCAATTAGAACTTCAAGGAGTGAACACTTCTCAAGAAACAGCTTATAAGTAAAGGTCATTTATATCTTGAAATCTAACAAGAACTTCAATTAGAATTGAATTATAAAGTTTTTGTCATTTTACACCTTTCTTGATCTGTTTTTAATATAAACCAATATGGCTTGAACAGTTTTTTTAGAGGGTCACTTAAGGATTCTTTCTACTGAATTATCTTGGAGTCTGACAAGCAGATTATGGAGGAAAAGGATTTTAAAGTTTGGTCGTTTTACTCATGTTCTGATGCTGCAGCAACCAAAGTTTTACATAGAATGCAAGTCTTTGCACAATTTTGAAAGAGGATCAACAAAGGAACATTCATGTCCATGACAAATCATGTCATAATTGCTTGTTCACTTTCAATAACAATCTTTATTTCCACCTTGCTGTTGAGACCAGAAATGTTGCGATTTTAACTTCCACTTCCTGTTAAAGACAACCCTTGCATAATACTCTGCCAAGTGCTACCTCCCTTAGACAATTTTGAAAGAGGACCACCAAAGGAACATTCCTGTGATGTTTGGTGGAAATTGTTCTTGCGGTTCAGGAGGAGATGATGTTTAAAGCTAAAGGTTAACGACGGACGCCGGACACAGAGTGATCAGAATAGCTCACCTTGAGCCTTTGGCTCTAGGTGATCTAAAAATCTTTCAAGTGGTTCAACTGTTATCCAGCAGACACAAAATATAGGCATATTCCCTTTGACCTCTAATTTGGATGTTGACCATGAACCAAGTTCACAATATGCACTCTGCACATCATCTCAAATGGTGAACATTTGTGGCGAGTTTATCAAAATCCTTTAAGTGGTTTAAGAGTTATGCAGCAGACAGGAAATAGTCACATGACCTTTGACCCCTAATTGCAACCTTGAACCAAGCTGGATGTATGCGCTCTGCAAATTGTCTCAACATGGTGAACATTTTTGGCAAGTTGTTTTGAAATCCTTCAAGTTTTTCCCTTGACCTTGAACCAAGCTGGTGCTTACTATGTTGAACATTTGAGGCGAGTTATTTCAAAATTCTTCAACGGACTCAATAGTCATCTGCTACAGAGGCCTCAAAAAACATCTGTAGGAAGGAAAGAGTTAAAGTGTTTTAAAGTTACTAGATCTTATCTAGACTTCTAAATCTTATTTTTGCCCTGATGTTTTCAAAATGGTCTGCTGCAGATGTGTTTCAGAGTGAAAGGTTAACTCACTTGTTCCCCGTTTGTATCTATGATTTGTTGCAGTGTGAAAGGTTAACTCACTTGTTCCCTGTTTGTATCTATGATTTGTTTCAGTGTGAAAGGTTAACTCACTTGTTCCCTGTTTGTATCTATGATTTGTTGCAGTGTGAAAGGTTAACTCACTTTTTCCCTGTTTGTATCTATGATTTGTTTCAGTGTGAAAGGTTAACTCACTTGTTCCCTGTTTGTATCTATGATTTGTTGCAGTGTGAAAGGTTAACTCACTTGTTCCCTGTTTGTATCTATATGTTTCAGTGTGAAAGGTTAACTCACTTGTTCCCCGTTTGTATCTATGATTTGTTGCAGTGTGAAAGGTTAACTCACTTGTTCCCTGTTTGTATCTATGATTTGTTTCAGTGTGAAAGGTTAACTCACTTGTTCCCTGTTTGTATCTATGATTTGTTTCAGTGTGAAAGGTTAACTCACTTGTTCCCTGTTTGTATCTATGAGTGTTAAATGAGGTGTGGGACCACTAAAGGATTCTGCCTTTGCTACCACAACCTTCCATTTGGCACAATAAGTCAGTCTCTCAAAGGTATCAAAGGCTTCTTCAGTCCACTGACCTACAAAAAAATCAAACCATATCAAGTCAAATATCAACAAGAGGACCATGATGGTCCTATATCTCTCAATTGATTTACTTCAATAGTTTTCAAAGGTTTTACTCTATATTTATAACAAGAATTACGCATAATTATATGTCTATCATACCCCTGCTTTGACTATCAATACAAGTGTAAACAAGAGCTGTCCATAAGACAGCATGTTCGACTATATGCCATTTGAATCTATAATAAACAGTGGTTAATGAGATATGTGCATGATAGTACCTTGCATGCCAAACTTTAACCAACTTGTCAAAGTCAAACAAGGGCCATAATTTGTACTGAATTACAAGAGTTATCTAACTTGAATATTTGACACCCCTGAGTTTTAAGTCAATATCACTATGCATGCAAAACTTTAACCAAAATGTCTAAGTCCAAAAAGGAGCATAATTGTGTCAAAATATGATGTAGAGTTAAGGGACTTGTCCTGCGAGATCATTTGATGATGTCCAATAAGTGTGTGAAGTTTCAAAGCAATAGCATCTGTTGTTTGTGAGAAAAAGCCTTGCATGCAAAACTTTAACCAAATTTTCAAAGTCAAACAAGCGCCATAATTTTTTCTAAATTCATTCAAGAGTTATCTAACTTGACTTTCTGAAGACATTTGACCAATCTTGGTAGGTCACCAAATATGTGCCAAATTAATTTCAAATCAGGCCAGTGTTTTAGTACTAGATTTTTTTTTAAATTTCACTTTATATATACATATAAAGAAAATAAGCCTGCCTCCTGGCAACCATGATTTTCATCAGATCAGAATCAGTTCAACAATCTTGGTAGAGGGTCACCCAAGACATTTGTACAAAAATATTTTCAAATTGGGCCTGTACTTTTCGACAAAAAGATTTTTAAAGTTTTGGCTCTTTTCCCTCTTTCTGATACCCAAGCACCAAAGTTCTCTATGGAATTAAATTCTTTGAACACATTTTAAAGTGGACCACCTATGGAACATTCCTGTGAAATTATTTTGAATTTGCTTTATTGGAATAGAAAGAGAAGTTGTTTGTAGAAAAATGTGAAAAGACTGACATTCTGATTATTGACAGAAGGCGAGTGTTCAAAATAGCTCAATAAAAGCTAAAACAGACATACCTTTTGGTTTCAGCCCAGCCAAGCGACATTCTACAGCTTGACATGGCAGAGACAAAATTTCCAGGCTGAAAGAGCACAATGGAAAGTTTTATAATTCATTTAAATATGACCAACCTGCAGCAGACAACTATTCATGAAAGTAGAATAAAAATGTATTGAATAAAAATATAATCAAAATGTATCGAATATAGAAGAAAACATTGCTGCAAAACTAGAAATAACTAATCAGGACCAATTTCTCCTATTGACACAATGTTATGTTTAAATTTGTTTGCTGAAAATGTGTCTAAATGTGAGAAATAGTTAAATGAACTAAGTTGATATATTTGAATATTTTTGAAAATGGATTAAAACCCCAATACATCAAAGTACCAAGGGAGATGGACAATTCAACATAAAAGAGTAGATACAAATGTTAGTAAATTATAATATGAAAACAAGACTAGAAAATGATGTGGTGAATGAAAGTTTGACACCAGTTTTGCTCGCCCAGATGCAGGATTGACATCACCATTTTAGAAGTGACATAATGGAAGGTTGTTCTTTCATAGTGTTTCAAACCACATTGGGAACAAGACGACCATGATGGTCCTAAATCGCTCACCTGATTTAATCGAAATCAGTTTTCAATGTTCTTACGATATGCATACAAGGAAAACAAGCAACGCCCCGTTGTGGTCATATTTATAAACAGATCAGAAAAATTTGAACACGTTTTGTAGAGGGCTATCCAAGAATAATTTGTGCAAAATTATTTTCAAATGTGAGCAGTATTTTTTGACAAGAAGATTTTACATATAAGGAAAACAAGCTCGGGCCCCAGACAGCCATGTTTTTCAACAGATTGGAATAATTTGAACAGTCTTGAAAAAAACAATGAATATTTGTGCCAAATTTTCAAATCGGGCCAGTGCTTTTGGACAAGAATATTTTACATATAAAGAAAGCAAGCTCCGCCCCCTGACAGCCATGTTTTTTCAACAGATTGGAATAATTTGAACAATCTTGAAACAAGAGGCCCATGAGGGCCTATGCTCTACTGGTATGGTTCTTTGATAATTTTCAATCCAGAATGGTGAAGATTGGATAGTAAATGGAGGCTCTTTTGTGTTCACAAGCTGTATTATAGCAATTTTGACAATTTAAAGGGCCGTAATCCAGTCTTGCATGGGCAGATCTGGCTGGTTTGCAAAAGGAACCGAGCTCTCATCTATATTTAACTACTATCTAAGTTTGGTGAAGATTGGATAGTAAATAGAGGCTCTATTGTGTTCACAAGCTGTATTATAGCAATTTTGACAATTTCAAGGGCCATAATCCAGTCACGCAAGGGCACATCTGGCTGGTTTTCGAAAGGAACCAAGCTCTCATCAATATTTAACTAATATCTAAGTTTAGTGAAGATCAGATGATAAATTGAGCCTCTATTGTGTTCACAAGCTCTATTATAGCAATTTTGACAATTTCAAGGGCAATAATCCAGTCTTGCATGGGCGGACCTGGCTGGTTTGCGAAAGGAACCGAGCTCTCATCCATATTTAACTACTATCTAAGTTTGGTGAAGATTGAATAGTAAATGGAGGCTCTATTGTGTTCACAAGCTGTATTATAGCAATTTTAACAATTTCAAGGGTCATAATCCAGTCATGCAAGGGCACATCTGGCTGATTTTCGGAAGGAACCAAGCTCTCATCAATATTTAACTACTATCTGAGTTTGGTGAAGATTAGTTAGTAAATGGAGCCTCTATCGTGTTCACAAGCTCTATTATAGCAATTCTGGCAATTTCAAGGGCCATAATCCAGTCTTGCATGGCCAGATCTGGCTGGTTAGCAAAAGGAACCAAGCTCTTATGGATACCTAACTAATGTGTAAGTTTGGTGAAGATCAGATAGAAAATGGAGCCTCTATTGTGTTCACTAGCTCTATTATAGCAATTTTGACAATTTCAAGGGCCATAATCCAGTCTTGCATAAGTGGATCTGGCTGGTTTGCGAAATGAACCGAGCTCTCTCTCATGGATATCTAACTACTGTATAAGTTTGAGTGAGATTCAATCAAAACTGAAGACTGTATCGCGGTCACAAGCAATTGTTTACGGACGCACGCATGGACGACGGACACCACACCATGGCATAAGCTCTTCTGGTCTTTGGCCAGTAGAGCTAAAAACAAAGGAATTATTTTCAAATCAGGCCAGTGCTTTTTGACAAGAAGATTTTTTTAGTTTTCACTATATAAACATATAAGGAAATCAAGATTCACTCCCTGGGGACCATGTTTTTCAACCAAATCAAAATAATTTGAACAATCTTGGTAGAGGAACCCAATGAACATTTGTGCAAAATAATTTTCAAATCGGGCCAGTGTTATCGGACAAAAAGAATTTTTAAGTTTTCAATGTTTATAAAAGAACAAGATGTGTTTGTGAAACACTGATGCCCCGAATGGCAACATCTAGGTCAAAGGTCAAAAATGTTTGGCAGAAAGGTCATGTCACAAGGAATACACATGTGAAATATGGTAGCCGTACCTGTTATAGTTCAAAAGTAGTGGTCAAGGTTAAAGTTTTTTTCGACAGACAGACAAAGAGACAGACAGGCCAAAAACTAGATGCCCACCGAATCGGTGATTCCGGGGGCATAAAAACAAGCTCCACCCCCTGGTGGCCATGTTTTTCAACCGAATCAGAATTATTTGAAGAATCTTGAAAGAGGTTAACCAAGGAACATTTGTGCCAAATAATTTTCAAAATAGGCCAGTACTTTTGGACAAGAAGATTTTTAAATCAACATGGCTTGAAGGAATCTGATAGAGGGTCATCCAAGGAACATTTCTACAAAATCATTTGAAAATCTGCCAACCAGTTTGGGAGAAGAAAAATTTTGAATTTTATTTTATTTCTGCATGGATCCCAAAAATTTGAAGGAAATCCGGTGAGGTCATTGAGAGGATGCTTTCTGTGAAGTTTCATCCCAATTGACCCACTGGTTGCTGAGGAGAAGAATTTGACGGACGACGCATGCCGGACGCCGGACAAAAGGCGATCACAATAACTCACCTTGAGCAAAGCTCAGGTGAGCTAAACAAGAGGGCCAAGATGGCCCTAAATCGATCACCTAATTGATAGTAAATTAGTAGCAAATATTTAACTGCAAATATCTGGAAAATTTTATCAGGGAGTGCAAATAAAACTGAAAGGAGTGGACACTTCTCAAGAAACAGCTTATCAGTAAAGGCCATTTATATCTTGAAATCTAACAAGAACTTTAATAAGAATGGAATTATAAAGTTTTTGTCATATGCACCTTTCCTGATGCCGCCTTGCTGCCCTGTTTTTCAACGAAATCAATATGGCTTCAACAGTTTATTTTGAGGGTCACTTAAGAAACATTTCTACCAAATTATCTTGCAATCGCACAAGTAGATTATAGAGGAAAAGGATTTTAAAATTTGGGTATTTTTCTCACTTTCTGATGCCGCAGCAACCAAAGTTCTCAATGGAATTTAAGTCTTTGAACAATTTTGAAAGAGGACCACCAAAGGAACATTCTTGTGATGTTTTGTGGAAATTGGTCTAATTTACCCTTTTTGTGATGACGCCTGGTTGATATGATTGTGTAACCAATCAAAACAGCTTAAACAAATTAAATAGAGGATCATTAAAGTAAGATTCGTATTATATTTTCTTAAAATCAGACAAACACTTTCATAAAAATGGAATTTTCAAATTTTGTCATTTTGCCCCTTTTCTGATGCCGCCTGACTGCCATGTTTTTCGACCAATCAGTATGGCTTGAACAATTTTTATAGAGGGTCACCCAAGGAACATTTCTACTAAATTATATTTGAATCTGACAGGCAGATTCGGAGGAGAAGATTTTTAAAGTTTGGACCTTTTGCCCCCTTTCTGATGCCACAGCAACCAAAGTTCTCAATGGAATTTAAATCTTTGAGCAACTTTGAAAGAGGCCAACTAGAGGAACAGTCCTGTGATGTTTCACGGAAATTGTCCTTGGAGTTTGGGAGGAGATGATTTTTAAAGCTAAAAGTTAACGCCGGACGGACGACGGACAAAAAGTGATCAGAATAGCTCACCTTGAGCCTTCGGCTCAGGTGATCAAAAAACAAGAGCTGTCGGAGGACAGCACGCTCGACTATTCCACCACTTATTTAAGTTACATAGGTAAAATAGAGTTATGGTTCCTGTACACTGCACTTTCTCTCACTGTGTTGTTAAATCGTATGAAGTTTTATTAAGTTCCATCAAGTAGTTTTCAAGTTATGCTCAGGACAAGGAAAATTACAACAGACTGACCGACAGACCTGGGACAGGGTAACTCCAATATAGCCCCTTGTCGGGGGTATAAATATATAGAAAATCTCTATAAATAATTTAATGTATAAATATTAAATAAAGTTGAAAACATTTTGGTAAAAGGATAAATTGCTTTCAAGTGTTGTTTGCTGCAGATGAATCAGAATGCAACTTCATGTTGAAAAGGGTTTATATAGAGGGACATTCGGAAAATGTTGACACAAAGTCCATTTAACAATGTTCCTTTGACAAATCATTATGAAACTTAGCATATATGAGAAAATTATATTTCAAAAGCCTAATATATCAGATTATAATATTGTGATGTCAGCCATATATTTATATTCGTATCCATAGCAACATACGTTGTAAAGACCCGGCCCAACCCTAAATTTCCCGATTACACTGCACTATATTGAACACACAATCATAATAACAAGAGCTGTCGGAGGACAGCACGCTCGACTATTTCACTGCTTGTTACTGAGATGTGGACTCTCATGCAGTTGCATGCAAAACATTAACCAGAATTTCATAAAGGGTGATAATTTGCATTATATGCAGGATAGAGTTATTTAACTTGATTATTTTCATAGGTGCGAGGATTAGGAAGGGTTGTATAATGTTTCAATGGAATGCATCAAGTAGTTACTAAGATATGGACTCTTAATGTAGTTGCACGCAAACCTTTAACCATAATTTCTAAGTAAAACAAGATGTGTTTGTGAAACACTGATGCCCCCGAATGGCAACATCTAGGTCAAAGGTCAAGGTCGCAAGGTCAAAAATGTTGGTACTGACAGAAAGGTCATGTCACAAGGAATACACATGTGAAATATGGTAGCCGTACCTGTTATGGTTCAAAAGAAGTGGTCAAGGTTAAAGTTTTTTTCGAGAATGGCAACATCTAGGTCAAAGGTCAAGGTCGCAAGGTGAACAATTTTGATACTGACAGAAAGGTCATGTCACAAGGTATACACATGTGAAATATGGTAGCCGTACCTGTTATGGTTCAAAAGTAGTGGTCAAGGTTAAAGTTTTCGAGAATGGCAACATCTAGGTCAAAGCAGGGATAAAGACTAACATTTTGAGCTTGGTGGCCAACTGGACCACTTACTATAGAATAATGGTGGCCCAACCTTTTCAATAATACAATTACGCAAATTCATATATGATTTTTTTTTATTCATATTATATGTAGCCTATTACAACAAGCAAACATGTATTTTAATACCCCCCTTCGAAGAAGAGGGGGGGGTATATAGGAGTCAATGTGGTGGGCTGTCTGTCTGTTGGTCGGAAGCCATATTTTGTCCGGCCTATTTCTTACAAACCACCCAGTGGAATTCAATAAACTTTTACTTGAAGCTTCTATCCCAAGAGGAGATGTGCATATCCTAAAGGGGTTACAATTGCATGTTATTTTACAGAGTTAGGGCCCTTTTACTTATTAAGTTTTGGTGTAGGTCAAGGTGCTGTTTAGGGGGTATTTATCATCTTCAGTGAGTGATAGTTCTAGTTTATTTAAATTTATTCAATGCAAAACCAAATGAAGAAAAGTCATTCATGAAAACTGATGAACTATTGTTTTTAAATTGGAATCAGGAATCTAGAGTATCAATCTCAATTCCTGCTTGAAATCATTTTAAATTATGTTCCTGCTAGGATCGGATGTAATGTTGACATATAAATCGTACACTGCCCTGTTTCAGTGACTGACCTAAATCGGTGACCTTGTTATTTTTCATTTTCTAGCCTAGTACTGGTTTGTTTACCCAGGGATCATGAATAAGTGAACTATTGTCGTGATATAACTGAAATATTGTTGAAAGCGGCATAAAACCCCAATAAATAAATAAATTAAGTGCAAGACATCCATTTCTTCTATCTCCGTTGTGAATACAACTTGGGAAACCCAAAATATACCATCGCATTTGCGATATGTAAATTAAAACTAATTTTAGAAATCCGAAAGCCCAAATGTATACAGTAAACGTCATCAATATTGGGGCCGTTGAATATGCATGCCCAAGAGTCGATTGTAAACTTCCGCTAATATTGCAAAACTGAAAGTATATATATATATACTCCCAGCCACTCGGTAAATCTCGAAAAATCACTGCAATAACAGCGATTTGTCAAAGAAACAACCCTGTAAAAGATCGACAATTAGAAATGCGTATTATTCGGCCCAAAATTTTCACTCGCAAAAATATGCTGGTTCCTGAAATCTCACCTTGCAATTTGAAATTTGCACTCGCGAGTTTGCAAGCTTAAATTCGAACCCTGTAAAACAACCTTTTCTTGTTGGGTCCGCTAACCCAGTCGAGAAAACGCCGCATTGTAAGTTTTGTTAAATTTGACTGTGCGCAGACATTTTGAAAAAGCTGATGTAATACTTATTAGTCTGTTTGGGATATTTTCCGTATCTATTTATAGATTACAGGTACCCAATTTCGTTTACGCGGTAGAATAAATCCGATAACCTTCGCTCATTTATCGTTTAGAGGGGTCCTAATATTGACAATTGTATTTGGAATCTCTCGATCTTCCATGTTTTGTTCGCCGATGAAACAAGTCAAACAAAAAAGGGGCTATTTTGGATCTGGCAATGAGAAAAAAGACAATTTCTCTAACAGTTGATAAACTTCATCAGTTTTTGATGATTCCATCGACAAAAAAAATAACATGGGGTCTGGAGTATAGAAAATGCAATATTTAAGGTCGCCGGCTGGACGACGATTTTGAAATCTTAGGTGGTCCAGCCGAAGATTTAGTCGCAATGGGCGACCGCTAATTTTACTCCCTGCAAAGGTCAAGGTCGCAAGGTGAACAATTTTGGTACTGACAGAAAGGTCGTGTCACAAGGTATACACATGTGAAATATGGTAGCCGTACCTGTTATGGTTCAAAAGTAGTGGTCAAGGTTAAAGTTTTTATCGAGAATGGCAACATCTAGGTCAAAGGTCAAGGTGAAAAATGTTGGTACTTACAGAAAGGTCATGTCACAAGGTATACACATGTGAAATATGGTAGCCTTACCTGTTATGGTTCAAAAGTAGTGGTGAAGGTTAAACAAGAGGGCCATGATGGCCCTTGAATCGCTCACCTGATTTTTTATTTTTTTTTCACTTTAGCTATATAAGCCCCGCCCCCTGGCAGCCATAGTTTCCGACCAATCAACTTGGCTTGAAGGAATCTGATAGAGGGTCACCCTAGGAACATTTCTACAAAATTATTTGAAAATCGGCCAGATACTTTTGGAGGAGAAGATTTTTTAAGTTTTCACTATAGCCATATAATGCAAAATAGCCCTGCCCACTGGCGGCCATGTTTTTTGACCAATCAACATGGCTTGAAGGAATCTGAAAGTGGGTCATCCAAGGAACATTTCTACAAAATTATTTGAAAATCGGGCTGACACTTTTGGAGGAGAAGATATTTTAAGTTTGCACTATAGCCATATAAGGCAAAATAGCCCCGCCCCCCTGGCGGCCGTGTTTTTCGACCAATCAACATGGCTTGAAGGAATCTGGTAGAGGGTCATCCAAGGAACATTTCTACAAAATTATTT
Source organism: Serripes groenlandicus (assembly GCA_031761405.1). Lineage (NCBI taxonomy): Eukaryota > Metazoa > Mollusca > Bivalvia > Cardiida > Cardiidae > Serripes > Serripes groenlandicus. Next base: position 1,954,250 of record JASEVX010000012.1, on the reverse strand, counting down.
GAAAATCTGCCAAGCAGTTTGGGAGATGAAGAATTTTGAAGTTTTTTTCGTTTTGTTGCCATGGAAACCAGAATTCTGCATGGATCCCAAAAATTTGAAGGAATTCTGGTGAGGTCATTGAGAGGATGCTTTCTGTGAAGTTTCATCCCAATTGACCTACTGGTTACTGAGGAGAAGATGTTGAAGATATTTTAAGTTTTCACTTTGGCCATATAAGGCAAAATAGCCCCCGCCCCCTGGCGGCCATGTTTTTCGACTAATCAACATTGCTTGAAGGAATCTGATAGAGGGTCACCCAAGGAACATTTCTACAAAATTATTTGAAAATCGGCCTGACACTTATGGAGGAGAAGATTTTTTAAGTTTTCACTATAGCCATAAAAGGCAAAATAGCCCCGCCCCCTGGCGGCCATGTTTTTTGACCAATCAACATGGCTTGAAGGAATCTGATAGATGATCACCCAAGGAACATTTCTATAAAATTATTTGAAAATCGGCCTGACACTTCTGGTGGAGAAGATTTTTTAATTTGCACTATAGCCATATAAGGCAAAATAGCCCGCCCCCCCCCCCTGGCGGCCATGTTTTTCGACCAATCAACATGGCTTAAAGGAATCTGATAGAGGGTCACCCAAGGTACATTTCTACAAAATTATTTGAAAATCGGCCTTACACTTTCGGAGGAGAAGATTTTTTAAGTTTTCACTATAGCCATATAAGGCAAAATAGCCCCGCCCCCCCTGGCAGCCATGTTTTTCAACCAATCAATACGGCTTGAAGGAATCTGATAGAGGATCATCCAAGGAACATTTCTACAAAATTATTTGAAAATCTGCCAACCAGTTGGGGAGAAGAAGAATTTTGAAGTTTTTTTTGTTTCGTTGCCATGGAAACCAGAATTCTGCATGGATTCCAAAAATTTGAAGGAAATCTGGTGAGGTCCTTGAGAGGATGCTTTCTGTGAAGTTTCATCCCAATTGACCCACTGGTTACTGAGGAGAAGAAGTTGACGCACGACGCACGACGGACGCCGGACAAAAGGCGATCACAATAACTCACCTTGAGCAAAGCTCAGGTGAGCTAAAAAACAAGAGGCCCAAGAGGGCCAGTATCGCTCCACGGCCATAAGGCAAAAATAAAATCTCCAAACAGCCCTGCCCCGTGGTGGCTATTTTTTTTACCAAACTTTCGGAGGAGAAGATTTTTTAAGTTTTCACTATGGTCATATAAGTCAAAATAGCCCCGCCCTCTGGCGGCCATGTTTTTCGACCAATCAACATGGCTTGAAGGAATCTGATAGAGGGTCACCCAATGAACATTTCTACAAAATTATTTGAAAATCGGCTGAACACTTTCGGAGAAGAAGATGTTTTAAGTTTTCACTATAGCTATATAACGCAAAAAAGCCTCGCCCCCTGGCGGCCATGTTTTTCGCCCAATCAACATTTCTTGAAGGAATCTAATTAAGGTTCACACAAGGAACATTTCTACAAAATTATTTGAAAATCGGCCTGACACTTTTGGAGGAGAAGATTTTTTAAGTTTGCTCTTTAGCCATATAGGCAAAATAGCCCCGCCCTGTGACGGCCATGTTTTTTTACCAATCAACATGGCTTGAAGGAATCTGATAGAGGGTCACCAACGGAACATTTCTACATAATTATTTGAAAATCTGCTGAACACTTTTTGAGAAGAAGATTATTTAAGTTTTCACTATAGCTATATAAGTCAAAAAAGCCCCGCCCCCTGGCGGCCATGTTTTTCGCCCAATCAAAATTTCTTGAAGGAATCTAATAAAGGGTCACCCAAGGAAGATTTCTACAAAATTATTTGAAAATCGGCCTGACGCTTTCGGAGAAGAAGATTTTTTAAGTTCTCACTATTTTTTTTTTTCGGTTGCCATGGAAACCAGAATTTTGAATGGATCAAAAACATTTGAAGGAATTTAGTAGAGGACATTGAGAGGATGCTTCCCATGAAGTTTCAACCAAATTGGCCAAGTGGTTAGGGAGAAGAAGTCGTTTAAAGGAAAAAGTTAACGCACGCACGCACGCACGCACGCACGCACGCACGCACGCGGGACAATTCGCCATGACATAAGCTCGACTGGATTTCAGCCAGTGGAGCTAAAAATTGAGAATGGCAACATCTAGGTCAAAGGTCAAGGTCGCAAGGTCAAAAATGTTGGTACTGACAGAAAGGTCATGTCACAAGGAATACACATGTGAAATATGGTAGCCGTACCTGTTAGGGTTCAAAAGTAATGGCCAAGGTTAAAGTTTTTTTCGAGAATGGCAACATCAAGGTCAAAGTCGCAAGGTCAAAAATGTTGGTACTGACAGAAAGGTCATGTCACAAGGAATACACATGTGAAATATGGTAGCCGTACCTGTTATGGTTCAAAAGTAATGGCCAAGGTTAAAGTTTTTTTCGAGAATGGCAACATCTAGGTCAAAGGTCGCAAGGTCAAAAATGTTGGTACTGACAGAAAGGTCATGTCACAAGGAATACACATGTGAAATATGGTAGCCGTACCTGTTATGGTTCAAAAGTAATGGCCAAGGTTAAAGTTTTTTTCGAGAATGGCAACATCTAGGTCAAAGGTCAAGGTCGCAAGGTCAAAAATGTTGGTACTGACAGAAAGGTCATGTCACAAGGAATACACATGTGAAATATGGTAGCCGTACCTGTTATGGTTCAAAAGTAGTGGTCAAGGTTAAAGTTTTTTTCGTGCAGACAGACAGACAGACAGACCTGCAGACATACGTGCAGACAGGCCAAAAACTAGATGCCCACCGTATCGGTGATTCCGGGGGCATAAAAAGGGCAACAATTTGCACCATATGCAGGATAGAGTTATCTTAATTGGTTGTGTTAATAGTTGTGAAATTGGGAAAGGTTGTATAAAGTTTCAATACAATGCTTCAAGAGATTACACTCTAAATGTAGATGCAAAACTTTTACCAGAATTTTTAAGTCCAAAAAGGACCATTACTTGCATAAAATGCTGGATATATTTATTTTACGTGATTTTGTGTGATGGTTGGAAAGGGCTGTAAAAAGTTTCAATGCAATGCATCAAGTAGTTACTAAGATATGGTCTCTTAATGTAGTTGCATGCAAAACTTTAACCAGAATTTCTAAGTCCAAAAAGGACCATAACTTGCATAAAATGCTGGATAGATTTATTATACGTGATTTTTTACATAGGTGTGATGGTTGGAAAGGGCTGTAAAAAGTTTCAATGCAATGCATCAAGTAGTTACTAAGATATGGTCTCTTAATGTAGTTGCATGCAAAACTTTAACCAGAAATTCTAAGTAACAAGAGGGCCATGATGGCCCTGGAATCGCTCACCTGATTTTTTTTTTTTTACTTTAGCTATATAAGCCCCGCCCCCTGGCGGCCATAGTTTCCGACCAATCAACTTGGCTTGAAGGAATCTGATAGAGAGTCACCCTAGGAACATTCCTACAAAATTATTTGAAAATCGGCCTGACACTTTTGGAGAAGAAGATTTTTTTAAGTTTTCACAATAGCCATATAAGGCAAAATAGCCCCGCCCCCTGGCGGCCATGTTTTTTGACCAATCAACATGGCTTGAAGGAATCTGATAGAGGGTCATCCAATGAGCATTTCTACAAAATTATTTGAAAATCTGCCAACCAGTTTGGGAGAAGAAGATTTTTTAAGTTTTCACTATAGCCATATAAGGCAAAATAGCCCCGCCCCCCCTGGCGGCCATGTTTTTCGACAAATCAACATGGCTTGAAGGAATCTGACAGAGGATCATCCAAGGAACATTTCTACAAAATTATTTGCAAATCTGACATCCAGTTTGGGAGAAGAAGAATTTTTAAGTTTTTTTCATTTCGTTGCCATGGAAACCAGAATTATGCATGGATCCCAAAAATTTGAAGGAAATCTGGTGAGGTCATTGAGAGGATGCTTTCTATGAAGTTTCATCCCAATTGACCCACTGGTTACTGAGGAGAAGAAGTTGACGCACGACGCACTATGGACGACGGACAAAAGGCGATCACAATAACTCACCTTGAGCAAAGCTCAGGTGAGCTAAAAAGGGCCATAACTTGCATAAAATGCAGGATAGAGTTATTTAACTTGAAAATCAATATATTTGTGATAGTTTGGAAGGGTTGTATAAAGTTTCAAAGCAATGCATCACGTAAATACTAGGATATCGACTCTTAATGTAGTTGCATGCAAAACTTTAACCATATTTCTATTTAAACAAGAGGGCCAAGACGGCCCTACATCGATCACCTGATCATTTGTCTGCGAATGTAAATTGCAGGGAATGGACAGTCATATTTGAACAATCTTGGTAGAGGGTGCCCCAAGGAACATTTGTGCAAAATAATTTTAACATTGCACATATAAGGAAAACAAGCTTCGCCCCCTGGCGGCCATGTTTTTTCATCGGATCGGAAATATTTGAACAATCTTGGTAAAGGGTGCCCCAAGGAACATTTGTGCTAAATAATTTTCAAATCGGGCCAGTACTTTTGGACAAGAAGATTTTTAAAGTTTTAACAATGCACACATATAAAGAAAACAAGCTCCGCCCCCTGTCGGCCATGTTTTTCAATAGATGGGAAATATTTGAACAATCTTGGAAAAGGGTGCCCCAGGGAACATTTGTGCAAAATAATTTTCAAATCGGGCCAGTACTTTTGGACAAGAAGATTTTTAAAGTTTTAACAATGCACATATAAGGAAAATAAGCTCCGCCCCCCCTGGCGGCCATGTTTTTTCAACGGATCAGAAATATTTGAACAATCTTGGTAGAGGGTACTCAAAGGAACATTTGTGCAAAATAATTTTCAAATCGGGCCAGTACTTTTGGACAAGAAGATTTTTTAAGATTCGGCAATTTTCCCCTTTTCTGATGGCGCAGCAACCAAAGTTCTCGATGGAATTTAAATCTTTGAACAATTTTGAAAGAGGTCCACCAAAGGAACATTCCTGTGAAGTTTTGTTGAAATTGGTCATGTGGTTAAGGAGGAGATGATCTAAATGCTAAATGTTAACGACGGACGGACGACGGACAAAAAGTGATCAGAATAGCTCACCTTGAGCCTTTGGCTCTAGGTGATCTAAACTAGAATGGAGTGCTCCCCGGAGCACGTGTGTCACCTGCCGGGGCCATGTCAGAAAATATTAATTTTTGACAGAAAAGGGGCAATAACTCTGATATAAAAATTATTTGGATTATCCCCCTTTTGTTAACCCATCACAAAGATTGATATAAACATTTGTCAGAAGTTTCAATCCAATCCTTTGAGTAGAAACAAGAGGGCCATGATGGCCCTGGATCGCTCACCTTAATTATACAATGTACAAGACATCAAGACAATTATTCTGAATGCAACCTCCACAGTGTTAACAAGATTTTCCTTCATTTGGCCTAGTGATCTATATTTTTTTTACACAATATGACCCATATTCCAACATGGACTAGATATTATCAAGACAACATTCTGACAAATTTTCAACTTGCTCAAAGTAAAAATGCGGCCTCCGGAGTTTGAACAATATTTTCCTTTATTGACCTTGTTTCTGACCCAATATGACCCATATTCGAACTTGACCTAGATATAATTCAGACAAACATTCTGACCAAATTTCAAGCTTCAAATTTTTGACCCTACATGATCCATATTCGATCTTGGCTTAGATATCATTCAGATAAACATTCTCATAAAATGTCAAGCTGCTGTAGCAAAAAATGCGTCTTCTACAGAGTTAACAAGATGTTCCTTCAATTTGGCCTAGTGACCTAGTTTCTGACCCAATATGACCCATATTCGAACTTTACCTAGATATCTTTAAGACAAACATTCTGGAAAATTTCAAAATTCTGAAGCAAAAAATGCGGCCTCTAGAGTGTTAACAAGATTTTCCTTCAATTTGACCTAGTGACCTATTTTTTGACCCAACATGACCCTTGATCGAACTTGACTTACATATCATCAAGAAAAACATTCTGATAAAGTTTCATCATGCTAAAGTTAAAAATGCAGTATCCAGAGTGTTAACAAGATTACCCTTCAATTTGGCCTAGTGACCTAGTTTTTAACCCGGCATGACCCATATTCGAACTTGGCCTAGATATCATTTAGACAAACAGTCTGACCAAATTTCAAGCTGCTTAAGCAAAAAATGCGGCATCCATAGTGTTAACAAGATATTCCTTCAATTTGGCCTAGTGACCTAGTTTTTGACCCTGCATGACCCATATTCGAACTTGGCCTAGATATCATTTAGCTCAACATTCTGACCAAATTTCAAGCTGCTGAAGCAAAACATGCGGCTTCTACAGAGTTAACAAGATTTTCCTTCAATTTGGCCTAGTTACCTAGTTTCTGACCCAATATGACCCATATTCGAACTTGACCTAGATATTTTTAAGACAAACATTCTGACAAAATTTCAAACTGCTGAAGCAAACATTGCGGCCTCTGGAGTGTTAACAAGATTTTCCTTCAATTTGACCTAGTGACCTACTTTTTGACCCAACATGACCCATGTTCGAACTTGACATACATATCATCAAGACAAACATTCTGATAAAGTTTCAACATGCTCAAGTTGAAAATGTGACCTCCAGAGTGTTAACAAGATTTCGCTTCAATTTGACCTAGTGACCTGGTTTTTGACCTCATATGGCCCAGTTTCGAACTTGTCCAAGATTTGATGGAGATGAATGTTCTGATACACTTTCATGAAGATTGGATGCAAAATGTAGCCTTTAGAGTGTTAACAAGCTGAAATGTTGACGACACACGACGGACGACGGACGACGGACGGACGCCGGACAAAATGTGATCACAATAGCTCACCTTGCACTTCGTGCATAGGTGAGCTAAAAAAGTAATTTGAAAAAGTAATTTGAAAATTTTAATTTTTGATAGAAAAGGGGCAATAACTCTGATATAAAAAATATTTGGATTATCCCCCTTTTGTCAACCAATCACACACATTGATATAAACATTTGTCATAAGTTTCAATGTAATCCTTTGAGTAGAAAAAAAGTTATTTGAAAACGTGACGAAAAAGTGTGACGACAGACAGACGCCGGACAAAACAAGAGGGCCATGAGGCCCTGGAATCGCTCACCTGAGAATGGGCTATTTAAGACTTAACTCTTTCAGCGCCAATGGCAATATCATCAAGACAAACTTTCTGACAAAATTTCAAGCTGCTCAAGTCAAAAATGCGATCTCTTTAGTGTTAACTAAATTGTTCTACAATTTGGCCTAATAACTTAGTTGTTGACCTGACCTGACCCATATTCAAACTTACCATAGATATCATCAAGACAAATATTCTGACAAAGTTTCAACATGCTCAAGCCAAAAATGCGGCTTCCAGAGTGTTAACAAGATTGTTCTTCAATTTTGCCTAGTGACCTAGTTTTTGACCCAACATGACCTATATTCGAACTTGGCCTAGATATCATCAGGACAAACTTTCTGATAAAGTTTCAACATACTCAAGTTTCCTTAAATTTGGCCTAGTGACCTAGTTTTTGACCTGACATGACCTATATTCAAACTTGACCTAGATATCATTCAGACAAACATTCTGAAAATATTTCAAGCTGCTGAAGAAAAAAATGCAGACTCCAGAGTGTTTACAAGATTCTCCTTCAATTTGGACTAGTGACCTAGTTTTTACAATGGCATAACCCATATTCGAACTTGGCCTAGATATCATTAAGAAAAATATTCTGACCAAATGTTAAGCTGCTAAAGCAAACAAGAGGGCCATGATGGGCATTGATGGCCCTGGATCGCTCACCTTAATTATACAATGTACTGCAATGCAAAACACATCAAGACAATTATTCTGAATGCAACCTCCAGTCTTAACAAGGTTTTCCTTCATTTGGCCTAGTGATCTATATTTGTTTACCTGATATAACCCATATTCCAATTGGAACATGGACTAGATATCATCAAGACAACATTCTGACAAATTTTCAACTTGCTCAAAGTAAAAATGCGGCCTCCGGAGTTTGAACAATATTTTCCTTTATTGACCTTGTTTCTGACCCAATATGACCCATATTCGAACTTGACCTAGATATCATTTAGACAAACATTCTGACCAAATTTCAAGCTGCTTCAGCAAAAAATGTGGCATCCAAAGTGTTAACAAGATTTTCCTTGAATTTGCCCTAGTGACCTACTTTCTGACCCAATATGACCCATATTTAAAGTTGACCAAGATATCTTTAAGACAAACATTCTGACAAACTTTCAACATGCTCAAGTTGAAAATATGGCCTCTACAGTGTTAACAAGATAAACCTTCAATTTGACCTAGTGACCTACTTTTTGACCCGACATGACCCATGTTCGAACTTGACATACATATCATCAAGACAAACATTCTGATAAAGTTTCAACATGCTCAAGTTGAAAATGTGGCCTCCAGAGTGTTAACAAGATTTCGCTTCAATTTGACCTAGTGACCTCGTTTTTGACCTCATATGGCCCAGTTTCGAACTTGTCCAAGATTTGATGGAGATGAATGTTCTGATACACTTTCATGAAGAGTGGATGCAAAATGTAGCCTGTAGAGTGTTAACAAGCTGAAATGTTGACGACGCACGACGCACTTCGTGCATAGGTGAGCTAAAAAAAAGTAATCCCTAAGTGCCTATCATGCTACGTAGGTGACACAAAAAGGGCCATATATTGCAAAATATACTGGATAGAGTTATCATACTTGATTGTTTACATAGGTGTGATGGTTTGGAAGGGTTGTATAGAGTTTCAATGCAATGCATCAAGTAGTTACTAAGATATGGTCTCTTACTGTAGTTGCACGCAAAACTTTAACCAGAATTTCTAAGTAAAAGAAGAGCCATAACTTGCATAAAATGCAGGATAGAGTTATCATACTTGATAATCTACATAAGTGTGATAGTTGGGTAGGGTTGTATAAACTTTCAATGCAATGTGTCTAGTAAATACTGAGATATGGACTCTTAATTTAGTTTAGAGTTATCTAAATTGATAATCTACACAGGTGTGATAGTTGGGTAGGGTTGTAGAAAGTTTCAATGCAATGCATCAGGTAAATACTGAGATATGAACTCTTAATTTAGTTGTACGCAAAACTTTAACCAGAATTTCCAAGTAAACAAGATGTGTTTGTGAAACACTGATGCCCCCGAATGGCAACATCTAGGTCAAAGGTCAAGGTCGCCAGGTCAAAAATGTTGGTACTGACAGAAAGGTCATGTCACAAGGAATACACATGTGAAATATGGTAGCCGTACCTGTTATGGTTCAAAAGTAGTGGTCAAGGTTAAAGTTTTTTTCGAGAATGGCAACATCTAGGTCAAAGGTCAAGGTCGCAATGTGAACAATTTTGGTACTGACAGAAAGGTCATGTCACAAGATATACACATGTGAAATATGGTAGCCGTACCCGTTATGGTTCAAAAATAGTGGTCAAGGTTAAAGGTTTTTTTCGAGAATGGCAACATCTAGGTCAAAGGTGAAGGTCGCAAGGTGAAAATTTTGGTACTGACAGAAAGGTCATGTCACAAGGTATACACATGTGAAATATGGTAGCCGTACCTGTTATGCTTCAAAAGAAGTCGTCAAGGTTAAAGTTTTTATTGAGAATGGCAACATCTAGGTCAAAGGTCAAGGTCGCAAGGTGAAAAATGTTGGTACTGACAGAAAGGTCATGTCACAAGGTATACACATGTGAAATATGGTAGCCTTACCTGTTATGGTTCAAAAGTAGTGGGGAAGGTTAAAGGTTTTTTTGAGAATGGCAACATCTAGGTCAAAGGTCAAGATCGCAAGGTCAAAAATGTTGGTACTGACAGAAAGGTCATGTCACAAGGAATACACATGTGAAATATGGTAGCCGTACCTGTTATGGTTCAAAAGTAATGGCCAAGGTTAAAGTTTTTTTCGAGAATGGCAACATCTAGGTCAAAGGTCAAGGTCGCAAGGTCAAAAATGTTGGTACTGACAGAAAGGTCATGTCACAAGGAATACACATGTGAAATATGGTAGCCGTACCTGTTATGGTTCAAAAGTAGTGGTCAAGGTTAAAGGTTTTTTTCGTGCAGACAGGCCAAAACCTACATCTAGGTCAAAGGTCAAGGTCGCAAGGTCAAAAAATTTGGTACTGACAGAAAGGTCATGTCACAAGGAATACACATGTGAAATATGGTAGCCGTACCTGTTATGGTTCAAAAGTAGTGGTCAAGGTTAAAAGTTTTTTTCATGCAGACAGACAGACGTGCAGACGTGCAGACAGACGTGCAGACGTGCAGACAGACGTGCAGACCGGCCAAAAACTATATGCCCACCGAATCGGAGATTCCGGGGGCATAAAAAGGGCCATAACTTGCATAAAATTCAGGATAGAGTTATCTAACTTGATAATCTACATAGGTGTGATAGTTTAGTAGGGTTGTAGAAAGTTTCAATGCAATACATGTAGTATTTAAGTACTTGCATGCAAAACCTTAACCAAAGTGTGACGTGGACGCCGACACCAGGGTTAGTAGTATAGCTCGCATATTCTTCGAATAGTCGAGCTAAAGAGGGCTTAACAAGGAAGAAAAGTTAAAATGGGCAAGTATAACACTTTATTCTCGCCTTCCCTTTATTCCCCTTCACCCCTGATTTTTAAGGGTAAAAAGCGGGACAACTGGTCACCAGCACATTGTACATTACCTTCCTGTTTTACACTGAGACACATCCAGATAGGAGCTGTCCCCATAATCAACATAAAATAGGTCAAGTTCTTTGCCCTTGATCTCCATCACCTTTGCCCTGTACCATGTGTCATCGTTCTCAAAGGGTGCAGCAACAATATCACCGACCTTCACCTTGTCTAGGGTTAACCTCTGAAAACAGAAAGATGAACAATAGGCAGTTAACATTTTCCATCTTATCACAAATCTGGAGCTGACGACATTGAAAACATCAAGCAAAAATGATGAAAACTTTCAATTTCTCCTTCTGTCACAATGTTTTCAAAAGTCAACTCCTGCAGATGTGTCTGTCAATCCAGGGGTTGTGAGTTCAAACCCAAGCTCAACCAACATTGACAAAAGTCAATATGACAAGCATCAATCGTCTTCCATCAATGGGCTAATGACTATGTGGAAAGCAGCCAGTTGCTTGGAAAGTCTGTTGTGTGGAGAATAGGTTTGAGAAAGCCAGAAAGCACATGGATAGGTGAACTGGCCACAGCGATATGACTGAACAAGAGGCCCAAGAGGGCCAGGAAGCACATGGATAGGTGAACTGGCCACAGCGATATGACTGAACAAGAGGCCTAAGAGGGCCAGGAAGCACATGGATAGGTGAATCTGGTCGCTGTGATATGACTGAACAAGAGGCCTAAGGGGGCCAGGAAGCACATGGATAGGTGAACTGGCCACAGCGATATGACTGAACAAGAGGCCCAAGAGGGCCAGGAACACATGGATAGGTGAACTGGCCGCAGCAATTAAAACATGGATAGGTGAATCTGGTCGCTGTGATATGATTGAACAAGAAGCCTAAGGACGCCAGGAAGCACATGGATAGGTGAACTGGCCACAGCGATATAACTGAACAAGAGGCCCAGGAAAAACATGGATAGGGGGACAGGCCGCATTGATATAAAACAGCTCCGCCCCCTAGAGGCCATGTTTTTCAATCAATTAACATGACTTGGAGGAATCTGGTAAGGGGGAACTGTAAGAACTATTGGAGGGGAAGATTTTTAAAGTTTGCACTACATCCAGATAACCCCCCTTTCCCCTTGGCAGTGATGATTTTCCACTAATGGATATGGCTTGAAGGAATCTCATAGAGGGTCATCCAAGGAACATTACTATTACTACAAAATCATTTGAAAAACGGCTTCAAAACTCTGAAGAAGATTTTTAAAGTTTTCATAATAGCATTAAAGGTAAAACAGCCCTGCCCCTGGCTGCCATGTTTTTACCAATTAACATGGCTTGAAGGAATCTCATAGAAGGTCATCCACAAGGAATATTTCTACGAATTTCTTCGAAAATAGGCTTCATACTTTCGGAGGAAAAGATTTTAAAGTATTCACTTTAGCCATATGAGGCAAAAAAGCCATGCCCCCTGGTGGTCGTGTTGAAAATGACTAGAAGAAATCAGATAGAAGGTCTACCCAAGGAACATTTGATCAAAACAAGAAGCCCAAGAGGGCCAGTATCGCTCCACTGCCATTAATAAAAAAAAAAAATCTCAAAAGAAGAGAAGATATTTTAAGTTTTCAATATAGCCATATAAGGCGTGGCGGCCATGTTTTTTGACCAATCAACATGGCTTGAACGAATCTGATAGTGGGTCTCCCGAGGAATATTTCTACAAAATTATTTGAAAATTGGCGATGCACTTTCGTCGGAGAAGATTTTTACTATAGCCATATAAGGGAAAATAGCCGCGCCCCCTGGCAGCCATGTTTTCGACCAATCAACTTGGCTTGAAGGAATCTAATAGAGGGTCACCCAAGGAACATTTCTACAAAGTTATTTGAAAATCAGCCTTACACTTTAAGGGGAGAAGATTTTTTAAGTTTTCACTATAGCCATATAAGGCAAAAAAGCCCCGCCCTCTAGCGGACATGTTTTTCGACCAATCAACATGGCTTGAAGGAATCTGATAGAGGGTCTCCCGAGGAACATTTCTGCATTTTTTTTGAAAATTGGTGAAACACTTTCAGAGGAAAAGATTTTTTAAGTTTTTACTTTAGCCATATCAGGCAAAATAGCCTCGCCCTCTAGCGGCCATGTTTTTTTACCAATCAACATGGCTTGAATGAATCTAAAAGAGGGTCACCAAAGGAACATTTCTGGAAAATTATTTGATAATTGGCCTGACACTTTCGTCGAAGAAGATTTTTAAAGATTTCACTATTTTTTTCTTTCAGTTGGCATGGAAACCAGAATTTAGGAAAGGACATTGAGAGGATGCTTCCTATGAAGTTTCATCAAAATTGGCCAAGTGGTTAGGGAGAAGTCGTTTGAAGCAAAAAGTTGACGGACGCACTCACGCAAGCATGCAAACACGACGGATAAATCGCCAGACATAAGTTTAACTGGCATTTCAGCCGCCGCCGACGCCGACGCCAGGGTCATGACAATAGCTCTCGTTTTTTTCAAAAGTCGAGCTAAAAAACCTTAACCGGATGACAACACCTTCAGTGTAGATTTTCTAAGTCCAAAAGGGGGGATAATTTGGTCAATATTAAGTTCAGGGTTATGGAACTTGTTGTATCAAGTTATGTTAAGACATTGAATAAGTTTAGGAAGTTTCAAAGCTATGGGTTAAATTGTGTTTCAGTTATCACCATTTTTCTCCCTTCAAAGTAGATTTTCTAAATCGAAATGGGGAGATAATTTTGTCAATACTATTTACAGAGTTATGAAACTTGTTATATAAGGTCAACTTAAGACACGCAGCAAGTTTGTGAAGTTTCAAGGAAAAAGAAAGAAAAGTTTTTAAGATATGAAAAATCATGAGTAAAAAATTGTCAAAAACCTGAGCTAAACAAAAAACCGTAACCTTACGTTTTGAAGTTTTAAGTGAAACAAATAAAGATTTCCAGCTATATACTTTTATTATTTAACATATTATGATTATGTTTATGAAGTTTAGTGACTTTAACAGTAGTAGTTTGTTAGAAAACAGAAAAAAAGCTGAGCTGAACAAAAAACCTTAACCGGACGACCACGCCGCCACCGCCGCCGACGCCAGGGTCATGACAATAGCTCTCGTTTTTTTCAAAAGTCGAGCTAAAAACAAAAAGGCCATGATGGCCCTGGATTGATCACCTGATTTTTTTTTCACTTTAGCCATATAAGCCCCGCTCCCTGGCGACCATAGTTTTTGACCAATCAACATGGCTTAAAGGGGGAATATTTCTACAAAATTATTTGAAAACCGGCCAAACACTTTCGGAGGAGAAGACTTTTTTCACTAAAGCCATATACGGCAAAATAGCCCCACCATGTTTTTCAATCAATTAACATGGCTTTAAGGAATCTGGGTCACCTCAGAAACATTTCTACAAAATTATTTGAAAATCGGCCTGACACTTTCAGGAGAAGATTTTTTAAGTTTTCACTATAGCCATATACGGCAAAATAGCTCGCCGCCTGGCGGCCATGTTTTTCGACCAATCAACATGGTTGGAAGGAATCTGATAGAGGGTCACCCAAGGAACATTTCTACAAAATTATTTGAAAATCGATCTGACACTTTCGGAGGAGAAGATTTTTTAAGTTTTCACTATAGCCATATAAGGCAAAACAGACCCGCCCCCCCTGGCGGCCATGTTTTTTGACTAATCAACATGGCTTGAAGGAATCTGATAGAGGATCACCTAAGGAGCATTTCTACAAAATTATTTGAAAATCTGTCTTACATTTTCTGAGGAGAAGATTTTTTAAGTTTTCACTATAGCCATATAAGGCAAAATAGCCCCGCCCCCCGGCGGCCATGTTTTTCGACCAATCAACATGGCTTGAAGGAATCTGATATAGGGTCACCCAAGGAACATTTCTAGAAAATTATTTGAAAATCGGTCTGAACTTTTCAGGAGAAGATTTTTTAAGTTTCACTATAGCCATATAAGGCAAAACAGACCCGCCCCCCCTGGCGGCCATGTTTTTTGACTAATCAACATGGCTTGAAGGAATCTGATAGAGGATCACCTAAGGAGCATTTCTACAAAATTATTTGAAAATCTGTCTTACATTTTCTGAGGAGAAGATTTTTTAAGTTTTCACTTTAGCCATATAAGGCAAAATAGCCCCGCCCCCCGGCGGCCATGTTTTTCGACCAATCAACATGGCTTGAAGGAATCTGATATAGGGTCACCCAAGGAACATTTCTACAAAATTATTTGAAAATCGGTCTGAACTTTTCAGGAGAAGATTTTTTAAGTTTCACTATAGCCATATAAGGTAAAATAGCCCCGCCCCGCTCCCTGGCGGCCATGTTTTTTGACCAATCAACATGGCTTGAAGGAATCTGACATTTTATTTAAACAAGAAGCCAGAGAAGGTCAGTATCGCTCCACTGCAATTAGGCAAAAATTAAATCTTGAAGGAATCTGATAGAGGGTCATCAAAGGACCATTTCTACAAAGATATTTGAAAATCTACCGACCAGTTCGGGAGAAGAAGAATTTTAAAGGTTTTTTCGTTCCCATGGAAACCAGAATTCTGCATGGATCCCAAAATTTTGAAGGAATTCTTGTGAGGATGCTTTCTGTGAAGTTTCATCCCAATTGACCCACTGGTTACTGAGGAGAAGTTGACGGATGCCGGACAAAAGGCGATCACAATAACTCACCTTGAGCTAAATATATTATGCTACAGTTTTTTATACTATAGCCATTGAAGGCAACCAGTTAGGGAGAAGATTTTATGTGTTTTATTTCTGTTGCCATGGACACCAGAATTCTGCATGAATCCAAAAGAATTGCAGGAATTTAGGAGAGGACATTCAGAGGATGCTACCTTTTAAGTTTCACCCGAATTGGCCAAGTGGTTATAGAGGAGAAGCTGTTTAAAGCCAAACATTAAAAGAAACATGCGCAATGGACAAGTTGCCATGACATAAGCTTGACTGGCTTTCAACAAGTTGAGCTAAAAATAATTGAAAACTGCATTAAACCAATCAATCTTTCTTATGTAGGTCTACACTGCTATTGAAACTGCCACTACACACATGTTTAACAAATCTGCATTAGAAACATTAAGGATAGAATATCAGAAAACAGTATAAATGGAAGTAGAATTATTGATAAAGAGTTGCAAATATTGTGGCAAAGGGAGAAATTGTTCATGATGAGCAAAGTCCCCTTATGTTTTGTAGTAGATGCCTCAGAATTCGTCTGCATGTGGGAAAAGGTTAGCAAACTAAACACCTACCTGCCCATCATTTTGAAAGTATCTTGTCATTTCTACAGACAGCTCGTCAAGTTTCAAGGCCATATGGTTGACAACCTGAACCCAGAACATGCCTGGATCTGCAATGGCCGACACATACACTTCCACAAAGGGCCTCGTTTTAGGAAATTCTGTGTATTCCAAGATCTGTGTGCCAGAGACTGTGTTAGATGATGTAGCCTCATTTGTTTCCCATTCTTCATTCAGCGAGGAAACTGAAATCAAATGTAGAAGATTCCCTTTCCCACTTTCCGATGCATCTGCAGTAAAGACTTTTAAAACATTGTGGCAAAAATAGAAATCCTCACAAATCTCTGTCCCGCTTGATACAACTCGAAACAAATATTTGCAAATAATAACTCCAATAACATGCAGTCTAATCTTGCACCACATTGTTCTATTCTCTTTTGCATAGATTTATGATAAACCTTGTACATAGTGGTATCAGTATATACCTGTCAACTGGTATATTACAATATGCCATTAAACTGTATTGTATCACAATATGAAATCATGTGTTTACTCTATATAAATATAAGAAAAACAAGAAACCCCCTGGTGGCCATGTTTTTCAATGGATCAATAAATTGAAGAAACAACATTTGTGACATATTATTTTTAAATCGGGCAGGTGCTTTTGTACATGAAGATTTTTAAAGTTTTTACAATGCGCATATAAGGAAAACAAGCCCTGCCCCTGGATTAATTTGTACAATCTTGGTAGAAGGTCTCCCAATGAACATTTGTGCCAAATTATCTTTGAATCGGGCCGGTAATTTTGGACAAGAAATATTTAAAGATTTTCAATACACATATAAGGACAAGAGGACCATGATGGTCCTATATCGCTCACCTGATTTAATTAAACTTAAAAAAATTTCATTGTTCTTTCTCTAAACATATTTTCCCTATATGAGTCTTTGTAAAACAAGTGAGCCCCGGGGGGGGGGGGTCATTTTTTACCCCAGGGCTATAATTTGAACAATCTTGGTAGAGGTCCACTAGATGATGCTACATACCAAATATCAAAGGCCGGGGCCCTCTACTTTTAGAAAAGATTTTTTTTCTCTATATGAGTCTATGTAAAACAATGGACCACAGAGGAGGGGTCATTTTTGACCCCAGGGCTATAATTTGAACAATCTTGGTAGAGGTCCACTAGATGATGCTACATACCAAATATCAAAGGCCTGGTCCCTCTACTCTTAGACAAGAAGATTTTTAAAGTTTTTTCACTATATGAGTCTATGAAAAACAAGTGACCCCGGGGCTATAATTTGAACAATCTTGGTAGAGGTTCACTAGATGATGCTACATACCAAATATCAAAGGCATGGGCCTTCTACTTTCAGACAAGAAGATTTTTTTTAAGTTTTGGTTAATTTCCCCTTTTTTTTTTGCCGTGGCAACCAAAGTTCTACGTGGAATAGAATTCTTTGAACAACTTTGAAAGAGATCCACCCAAGGAACATTCCTGTAAAATTATTTTGAATTTGGTTAATTGGTTTAGGAGGAGAAGTAGTTTGTAGGAAAATGTGAACGGACGGATGACGACAACGGACGACGGACGGTGAGCGATCACAAAATGTCCACATACAACAAGTCTGCAGGAAATGATATTGAAAACATCGAGATAAAACAAGAGCACCGCATACGGCACAGACGCTCGACTGATAGGGAGAAAACAGAAAGAAAAAAAAGGAGCTAAACAAAAAACCTTAACCGGACGACCAAGCCGACGCCAGGGTCATGACAATAGCTCTCTTTTTTTTCAAAAGTATAATTATTGGATTCATTTATTTCTGCTTTAACCAAAAGTCGTCTTCTGTGGATGATGCATCAAAATGTGTCTACAAGTGGGGGAAGAGTAAAGAAACAATCGGACCTTCTTGATAACTTTTCTCTGATATATGACCTGTCTTGGAATGCTTGGCTCTGTTCCCTTTCTCTCTGTTGGCCGCTGATACAGCACTTCGGGCCCTGAATTCTTCTTCCTCATCTAATTTCTCCTGTATCAGACTCTAAACCAATACAATTATATCATTATATATAAAAGACTCTAAACCAATACAATTGTATCAATATATATCAGACTCTAAACCAATACAATTATATCAGTATATATAAAAGACTCTAAACCAATACAATTATATCAATATATATCAGACTCTAAACCAATACAATTATATCAGTAAATATACATATATAAGACTCTAAACCAATACAATTATATCAATATATATCAGACTCTAAACCAATAGATTTTCTTCTTCACCTTCTGTCTTTCATCTGTTTTGATTACTCATTCTCTCTATCTAGAGACAAACATATTCTATCCCTCCTCTCATCTGACTGTCAATTATTCTGTTATGTCTTCTCATTTGTACATTACCCTTCAGGGCACTTCATATTTCGTTTCCATGAGGTGCTCCTCAGGGGTATCTAAGAATATGTCTTGCGAACAATGAAGACTCTGGGTGTTCTACTCATTCGAGCAGAATATCCAGAGTTTTCACATAAACTAACTCGTTTTTGTTGTGCTTGCAATGTGAATGAATGTTGTATATATTCGTGTCTATAATTCACAAATGCATCTGCACATGTGCAGGTCCATTCATAAATGACTCCATCTAAAATAGAATGACGTCACACACATGCATAAATTACATTGTGTACACACGACATATGGAAGCTAAAGAGTTCCGACTTCAACTCCATATTTCTCGATTATTACTACTTTATTTGTATATCTGGTGTGACATAATACCTTAAAATGGCAATGTTAACTCAAACACAATCTTAGTAGAAGTGTAAGTATTGCGGATTGGCTGTGCTTCAATACATGTGATAGGTCAACATGTATGTCAACCGCTGTGTTTTGAAAATGAATAGTTGTGTTGGATCTGAAAGTCAATGTTTTAAGTTAGTTTAGGCTATGGAAGTTCAAGTAACACTCAAAGTTTAAATACAGATGACTATATTCAAGAAAATTGTGATGCTTCGAGTCGTCGTTTAGTTCGAGATATTCGTTTTTGGGATAGGGGCGTTTCGCCACTATCTCATAGCGAAGCTGCTTTCGAAAAGTCGGATTAAAGCTGCAACCGCAGTCCACATGTGTATACCTACACCAAAATCGAGTTTTGATTGGTTATAATATGCCTTTTCAACAATTTCATTGGTTCGACCGAATCACAAAACCCTCCGCTTGCATAAATTTATGAGACAAAATAGTTTCTATGAATGAAACTCACTCTGAACTATGGTTGACCTCAATGTCAGTAGTGTGAGGTAACGTCGACCGTTCTGTGACCCCATTAGTTTACAACAGTCGACTTATAGAGAAATGTGCAAAGCACTGTAAATACAATTATTGAAAGGAGTTGAAACCATTGTGGCAAAAGTAGAAATTGCCTACGAAAAGCAATTTCCCCTTTTGTCACAATGTTTTCGATTGTCGTCTGCTGCACATGCGTCTGTAAGCGTCTGTAGGCGGAAAATGGTTACATCCTTCCCATGGAAGCGGAACCCTTTCCGTGATACTATAACAGTTCGAATATTTAAAAAATATTGTTGAAAATGGAGCTATTGCTGACAATGAGCAATTCCTCCTTTTCACACAATGCTTTCAAACACGTTTCAAATTAATTCTTTTCATATTTAAACGTTTTACTATGGACGTTCTTTCCCTCTTTCTCCCTTCCGGACACATTTTGAATAACATGCTAGAGATGAATGATTACGAGCAATTTTGCCTTACATCAAGGGGAAAAATATATAGTTGAAACCTTTGTGGAAAAAGAGGAAATGGGTCATGATAAACAATTCTGCAGCCGTCTGCTGCACATGCGTCAAAAAGCGACTGTAAGCGGGAAAGGGTTGAACCGTTCCCGTTATAGCTACTTAGTTACAAACAAATGTTGAAAGTATATTTGCAAACGGAGCAATTGCTGACAATGAGCAATTCCTCCTTTTCAAACAATGCTTTGAAACATGAATCAATTTGTTTCTATAACCTAGATAACGAAAACATTTGTCTACAGTTATTATTTTAACCTTTGCCCCTTTTAGACACATTTGACTAACCTTAACAGATGAATGATAATCAACAAGTTTGTCTTTTTCCACAATGTTTTCATCACTATTCAAAATCATACTTTTATTAATTCAGGTCAATAGTTATGCCTTAGTTCAATGTTGTTTGCTGTATATTTTGTATATGTGGTCAAGGTTAAGGAATACTGTAAACAAACTTGTTACAACATAATTCGTCCAAAGAGAGAGGTCCTACTGTGTATACATGCCATGAAATAATGTTACAAACGGTCTCACCGCTACTGGGGAATTGTTGGTAAAACAGGTCGCGTTTTGTGTTGAATATTCTCATGTGTCGCTGTATGTAGACCCTACTAGGAAATAGAAATTAAATCTACAAATTATAGCCAAGTTAATTTCAACATTGATTGATTGGGATTTTAACGCCGTTTTTAACATTTCTTCAGTCATATCACGGCGGCCAGTTCACCTACTAATGTATTTCCTGGTTTTCTCAAACCAGTACTCCTCACAACAATCTTCCCAAGCAACTGCATGGCTGCGTTTCCACATAGACTTAGCCATTGGTGAAAGACGAATGACGCATTGACTTTTGTCAAACGTCGGAAAGAAATTTGGCCGAATTTGTCAACACATCCGAGTTATAACCGCAAGGTCATTATTTATTTTATTATTGAGAAGCTTCTAGCGATTTTGGGACTAAAATTATAATGTATATGCATTTGCGTTAATTTAAGACTCAACGTTCATCAACGTGTAATATAGTCCTAGATGTATCTGTTGACAAATAAACTAGAAATGTAGTCTAAATAGGTTTTTGAAAATTAACCTTGACGGTCCGGTCCCGTTTCGGAGATACAATTAAATTGCAAATACTTTACAAATACCATAATCTAAGCTGACGTGTTTTGACGCATCGAACCAGTCTTCTGTAATCAATACTTGAGTTGTCTCCGTCTGTAAAGCTTGGAGGTATAATCCGGCGTCCGGCCGGCTGTCTGCCTGAATGTGCATTCGTCCGTCCGTCATGGATTGCATGTATTGGTTAACACGTTGTTTCTGTATGGCAGATTTATTTCAAAGTGGTCACAATTATACCCGTGTGATCAGGAGAACGGCAAAGTACTAGGTACATAACTCTGGTCTGTTTTTTCAGTTATCTCCATTTTTCCTTATTTAGTTCAACGATTGTCTCAATTAACTTTTATTGTATCAATTTCAAACTTGGTTTGTATGTAACTTATGACCTACAGATTTGCAGTGCACCATTACCATAAATTAAGCATGCTGCGTTTGGAGTGTGTATATTTTTGTCTTTCAATGTTCTCCCTTATTATATGCAACACATGCGTTCCGTGAAATTCCCTTTTTCGTTAATGAGTGCTTCCCCAAGATTTGTACTTCGTCAAATCTAATCTGTTTTTTAGGTGTAAACTCAATTTTTTCATTTCTTCGGTTATTGTCTCAATATATGTCCAATATATCAATTTAAGACTTGGTGTATAGGAAACTCCGAGCTGCAATTGTGCAGTGCAAAAGAAACATAACTCTATCATGCTTTCGATCGTCTTTAATTTATCAGCATGATTACAATATACATTGTGGATCTTTAGTGATTTCTGAACTAGAAATATTTTAATTAAGGGTAGTTGCTCGGGTTTTTTTTGTCAATCTTTTGTCCTTCGATATTTTGTTTATACAAGAAAAGGGTAAAACTTTGACAAATGAGGTATATGTTATTGGCAGGCAATATGTGTTGCTTCAAACATTTTTGGTTTGGTTTGTTTAAAGGTCATTGTTTCATTTCAATGTTTGTCCATATGATCTATGCCATATGTTTTCAATTTACATATGCCCCCTATACCATCAGCGCTTTCAGCGCTTTGATTGGAAAAGGATACCGTCACTGTTGTGGGTAGACATGTCGAAGACATGTTACAAAACTTTTGGTTTTAAGAATGATTATTTAAACACTAGCTGTACGTAAATGATAAAAGTTATTTAACAAGAAGAAACATTTTCTGGATTTCTAGATGTAACGCATAATGATTTTCTGTCAGAACTGCTGTATGAAAGAGGAATCCATTGGTAGATGAGGCTGTTCGTGAGCCCTTTCTGACGATAGAACTTCAACATTTGTCGTTTATCGTTGAGGCTATAAAGTGTGACACTACTTCTGGAAACATAGATATATGATTCTCATTATAGGACATAACTCGCTTCAGATTGTATTTAAACAAGGTTACCTATGAATTGGTCGTGAGAGAATATACAGGTCTCTATGTATGCTACATTTTCAACGAAGAAAGACAGTTTGTGAAGTAAGACTGAACATGCAGATACCTTGTGATTTATGTAATGATATTCTTTTCAGTTTGTATTTACATTGTTAAAATATGTTAAAATGTAATTAAAACAATAATAATAACTTTATTTCTGCTTTTTATTTATGTCTGTTCATTGCTTTGACTGCTAGACAATCAACATAATTGAGCCGTTCCACCAGAAACCCAACATTATGGACTCTGAGAAATGTATCGACCCAGATAAGCCTATGCAGTCTAATCCGTGCCGACACATTCCGTCTCAGGGGGTTAGAGGTATTGAGTTATGATTCCTAAAACAGAAAATCCACATGAGGCTAAACTTGTCTGTACGGGTTAGCCTGCGCAAAAACATTAGGCTGATCCAGGTCGATACTTTTCGCAGTCAACAATTTTGGTTTTCTGATGGAACGGATCATTTATATTTCAGAAAAGTAGTTCCAAAGATTACGTCATTTCTAAAAATAAGTATACTGATAAACATTTAGGTTTATCATACCAGTAGACATGTAAACAAAAAGTTTATCATACCAGTGTTATATGTCACATAATCTGCTCATTGCAGAATAAAAATAGATATATATCAGACTCTAAACCAATACAATTGTATCAGTATATATCAGACTCTAAACCAATAAAATTGTATCAATATATATCAGACTCTAAACCAATACAATTATATCAATATATATCAGACTCTAAACCAATACAATTGTATCAATATATATATATCAGACTCTAAACCAATACAATTATATCAGTATATATCAGACTCTAAACCAATGCAATTGTATATATATATATATATATGTATCAGTCTCTAATCCAATACAATTATATCAGTATATATCAGACTCTAAACCAATACAATTGTATCAATATATATCACTCTAAACCAATACAATTGTATCAATATATATATCAGACTCTAAACCAATACAATTATATCAATATATATCACTCTTAACCAATACAATTGTATCAGTATATATATATCAGACTCTAAACCTATACAATTATATCAGTATATATATATATCAGACTCTAAACCAATACAATTATATCAATATATATCATACTCTAAACCAATACAATTGTATCAATATATATCAGACTCTAAACCAATACAATTGTATCAGTATATATCAGACTCTAAACCAATACAATTATATCAGTATATATCAGACTCTAAACCAATACAATTATATCAATATATATCACTCTAAACCAATACAATTGTATCAATATATATATCAGACTCTAAACCAATACAATTATATCAATATATATCACTCTTAACCAATACAATTGTATCAGTATATATATATCAGACTCTAAACCTATACAATTATATCAGTATATATATATATCAGACTCTAAACCAATACAATTATATCAATATATATCATACTCTAAACCAATACAATTGTATCAATATATATCAGACTCTAAACCAATACAATTGTATCAGTATATATCAGACTCTAAACCAATACAATTATATCAGTATATATCAGACTCTAAACCAATACAATTATATCAATATATATCAGACTCTAAACCAATACAATTGTATCAATATATATCAGACTCTAAACCAATACAATTGTATCAGTATATATCAGACTCTAAACCAATACAATTATATCAGTATATATCAGACTCTAAACCAATACAATTATATCAATATGTATCAGACACTAAAAGAAATACAATTATATCAATATATATCAGACTCTAAAAGAAATACAATTATATCAATATATATCACTCTAAAAGAAATACAATTGTATCAATATATACATACTCGAAAGCAATTCAATTGTATCAGTTTATATATATCAGACTCTAAACCAATACAATTATATCACTATATATATATATATCATACTCTAACCAATACAATTATATCACTATATATGTATCAGACTCTAATCCAATACAATTATATCAGCATATATCAGACTCTAAACCAATACAATTATATCAATATATATACATATATCAGACTCTAATCCAATACAATTATATCAGTTTATATGTATCAGACTGTAAATCAATACAATTATATCACTATATATATATATCAGACTCTAATCCAATACAATTATATTAGTTTATATATATCAGACTCTAAATCAATACAAGTATATCACTATATATATATCATACTCTAACCAATACAATTATATCACTATCTATGTATCAGACTCTAATCCAATACAATTATATCAGTATATATCAGACTCTAATCCAATACAATTATATCAGTGTATATATATATCAGACTCTAAACCAATACAATTCTATCAGTATATATATATATATCAGACTTTAATCCAATACAATTACATCAGTATATATCAGACTCTAATCCAATACAATTATATCAGTGTATATATATATATATATCAGACTCGAATCCAATACAATTATATCAGTATATATATATATATATCAGACTCGAATCCAATACAATTATATCACTATATATATATATCAGTCTCTAAACTAATACAATTCTACTTTAGCTATACCAATCTGTTCCTTAGTTCCATGTTTCATAATCATATTTACATACTTTAGCTATACCAATCAATTCCTTAGTTCCATGTATCATAATCATATTTACATACTTCAGCTATACCAATCTGTTCCTTAGTTCCATGTTTCATAATCATATTTATATACTTTAGCTATACCAATCAATTCCTTAGTTCCATGTATCGTAGTCATATTTACATACTTTAACTATACCAATCAATTCCTTAGTACCATATTTCATAATCATATTTACATACCTTAGCTATACCAATCAATTCCTTAGTTCCATAATCATATTTACATACTTTAGCTATACCGATCAATTCCTTAGTTCCATGTATCATAATCATATTTATATACTTTAGCTATACCAATATGTTCCTTAGTTCTATATATCATAATCATATTTACATACTTTAGCTATACCAATCTGTTCCTTAGTTCCATATATCATAATCATATTTACATACTTTAGCTATACCAATCTGTTCCTTAGTTCCATATATCATAATCATATTTACATACTTTAGCTATACCAATCAATTCATTAGTTCCATGTTTCATAATCATATTTACATACTTTAGTTATACCAATCAATTCCTTAGTTACATGCATCATACTCATATTTACATACTTTAGCTATACCAATCAATTCCTTTGTTCCATGTATGATAATCATATTAACATACTTTAGCTATACCAATCTGTTCATTTGTTCCATGTATCATAATCATATTTACATACTTTAGCTATACCAATCAATTCCTTAGTTCCATAATCATATTTACATACTTTACCTATACCAATCAATTCCTTAGTTCCATGTATCATAATCATATTTACAGACTTTAGCTATACCAATCAATTCCTTTGTTCCATGTATGATAATCATATTTACATACTTAAGCTATACCAATCTGTTCATTTGTTCCATGTATCATAATCATATTTACATACTTTAGCTATACCAATCAATTCCTTAATTCCATGTTTCATAATCATATTTACATACTTTAGATATACCAATCAATTCCTTAGTTCCATAATCATATTTACATACTTTAGCTATACCAATCAATTCCTTAGTTCCATGTATCATAATCATATTTACAGACTTTAGCTATACCAATCAATTCCTTTGTTCCATGTATGATAATCATATTTACATACTTAAGCTATACCAATCTGTTCATTTGTTCCATGTATCATAATCATATTTACATACTTTAGCTATACCAATCAATTCCTTAATTCCATGTTTCATAATCATATTTACATACTTTAGCTATACCAATCAATTCCTTAGTTCCATGTATCATAATCATATTTACATACTTTAGCTATACCAATCAATTCCTTAGTTCCATAATCATATTTACATACCTTAGCTATACCAATCAATTCCTTAGTTCCATGTATCATAATCATATTTACATACTTTAGCTATACCAATCTGTCCCTTTGTTCCATGTATCATAATCATATTTACATACTTTAGCTATACCAATCAATCAATTCCTTAGTTCCATGTATCATAATCATATTTACATACTTTAGCTATACCAATCTGTTCCTTTGTTCCATGTATCAAAATCTGTCTTGGTTTATCTCTATAATTCTCCCTCGTTCTATCCACATAGATCTTTGTGTTCGATGCCCGTGACATTTGTCTTATATTCTCCCCTCCTCGACCTGTCCAATATAACTTTAACTTAGATCAAATTTGCAGAAGATTATTTTGAAGTAACAAGAGGTCCATTATGGTCTTATATCATACATCTGCTTTAATAGAACTTCAAGCTTTCAAAGATATGACTGTTCATACAAGGAAAATAATGCCAGCCCCCTTGTAGCCAATCTGAAAATAATTTATACAATCTTGGTCGAGGTCAACCAAGGAACATTTTCCAGAATTTTATTTTCAAATCGGGACAGTTCTTTTGGACAAAAGATTCTTTTCTTTCCGTTACATCCAGAGTTTACCATGGTATTCAATTCTTTGAACAATTTTGAAAGAGGACCACCTTACACCTAAGGAACATTTCTGTGTATTTATTTTAAAAAAATTGGCTCACTGGTATAGAAAAAGAAGTTGTTTGACGGAAAATGTAAACAAACGGATAGACAACAATGATAACAGACGGCGAGTGATCACAAAAACTCACCACCCACTTCATGCTCAGGTGAGCTAAAAATGTAGATGATCATTGTAAAAGAAAGAACATTTTCAGTTTGAAAGGAGTGAGAAAAGGATTTATTTCTCCTTTTTTCACAATGTTTCAAATTATTTACAGATGTCTTCTGCTGAAGATGCCTCTGCAAGTAGGAAAAGGTTAACATCTTCTAAAAATGTTTATTAAAAGGATTGAGTGAAAATATACCCAGGGTTTAAATACTCACAAAAGAAATCAGTTATCTATAATTCTACCAAGGATTACATCATTAACAGAAAACAAGAGAGCCATGAGGCCCTTGATCGCTCACCTGAGAATGCGC
The DNA here is from genome assembly GCA_031761405.1 of Serripes groenlandicus. Lineage (NCBI taxonomy): Eukaryota > Metazoa > Mollusca > Bivalvia > Cardiida > Cardiidae > Serripes > Serripes groenlandicus. The sequence continues at coordinate 1,926,846 of JASEVX010000012.1, read as the reverse complement.
TAATTAAGACTTAACTCTTTCAGCGCCAAATTGTTTAAAGTAGACTCTTCCATGTTTAAAATCGGGCCTCTCCATGTCTCAACTAAAAGGCAAACAATGCTGATTTCAGGTGAGACAGCTTGTTACGAGCTGACTCACCTGAATCTGAATCGTTTGCATAAAGCTCAATATTGCCTTTGGCGCTGAAAGAGTTAATAAGAGAAGCCATGTTTTTAACAGATCATATCATTGAAATAATTTCAACAATCTTAGTAGAGGAACATTTGAGAAACAAGACAAACATTCTCACAAAGTTTCAACTTGCTCAAAGTAAAAATGCAGCCTCTGTAGTTTTAACAATATTTTCCTTCAATTTGGCCTAGTGACCTAGTTTTTAACCCAATATGACCCATATTCGAACTTGGCCTAGATATCATAAAGAAAAACATTTTGACCAAAAATGAAGATGCTGAAGCAAATTGCGGTTCTACTGTATTAACAAGATTTTCCTTCAATTTGGCCTAGTGACCTAGTTTGTGTACAGACATGACCCATATTTGAACTTGACCTACATATCATCAAGACAAACATTCTGATAAAGTTTCAACATGCTCAAGTTAAAATGCAGTTCTTGCAAAATTTCAAGCTGTGAAAGCAAAAGAAAACGGGCTCCAGAGTGTTAACAAGATTTTCCTTCAATTCGGCCTAGTGACTTAGTTTATGACCTGGCATGACCCATATTTAAACTTGGCCTAGATATCATAAAGATAAACATTACGACCAAATGTTAAGCTGCTGACCCCAAAAATTGCGGTTTCTACAGTGTTTACAAGATTTCAGTCTACACGCAAGTCGTCAGTCCTCCAGTCCTGACTGACAAAAATTCTTTCGGACTGACACGTTTTCACGCAATAATTGGTTGAGCAAAGAAGGAAACAAATGAAAAATGAGCTTTCGGACTGACAGGTTTCAAAAGATTTTGTGAAGTCTGAGATTTTCCTTCAAGTTGGCCTTGGTTTTTGAACAGACATGACCCAAATTCGAACTTGGCCTACATATATCATTAAGACAAACATTCTGATCAAGTTTCAACATGCTCAAGTTAAAAATGCAGCCTCCACTGTGTTAACGAGATTTTTCTTCAATTTAGCCTAGTGAACAAATATCTAAGCTCTAGACATTTTGGTTTCAGACAAGAAGATTTTCAAGGTTTTTCCTTATTTAGTTATATGTAAAACAGGTGACCCCCAGGCGGGACCAATTTTGATCCCAGGTGCATAATTTGAATAATCTTTGTAGAGACCAAATATCTAAGCTCTAGGCCTTTCAGTTTCAGACAAGAAGATTAAACAAGAGGGCCAAGATGGCCCTAAATCGATCACCTGAATGATAGTAAATTAGAAGCAAATATTTAACTGCAAATATCTGTGAAAATTTAATCAAGAGTTCAAATGAAACTGCAAGGAGTGGACACTCAGTTAAAGAAATAGTTTATCAGTAAAAGCCATTGTATCTTGAAATCTAACAAGAACTTTAATAAGAATGGAATTATAAAGTTTTGTCATTTTGCACCTTTCCTGATGCGACTTTGCTGCCCTGTTTGTTAACAAAATCAATATGGCTTGAACAGTTTTTGTAGAGTGTCACTCAAAGAACATTTCTGCCAAATTATCTTGGAATCTGACAAATGGATTATGGAGATAGAGGTTTTTAAAGTTTGGGTATTTTTCTCAATTTTTGATGCCGCAGCAACAAAAGTTCTACACAGAATGTAAGTCTTTGAACAATTTTGAAAGAGGACCATCAAAGGAACATTCCTGTGAAGTAACGTTGAAAAGTTCAATTTACCCCTTTTGTGATGACGCGAGGTTGCTATGATTTTGTAACCAATCAATACGGCTTGAAAAAATCAAGTAGAGGATCACTGAAGTAAGATTCCTATTCAATTTTCCTAATATCAGACTAGGACTCAAAACAAGAGGCCCATGAGGGCCTATGCTCTACTGGCATTGATCTGGCTTGTTTCAAAAGGAACCAATATCTCATCAATATTCAAATACCATCTAAGTTTGGTGAAGATCAGATAGTAAATGGAAGCTCTAATGTGTTCACAAGCTGTATTATAGCAATTTTGACAATTTCAAGGGCCATAATCCAGCCATGCATGGGTAGATCTGGCCGTTTTTTTTTTAAATGAACCAAACTCTCATGGATATCTAACTACTGTATAAGTTTGATTGAGATACAATAAACAAGAGGCCCATGAGGGCCTATGCTCTACTGGTATGGTTCTTTGGTCATTTTCAATCCAGAGCATGTATGTATGGTGAAGATCGGATAGTAAATGGAGGCTCTTTTGTGTTCACAAGCTGTATTATAGCAATTTTTACAATTTCATGGGCCATAATCCAGTCTTGCATGGGTGGATCTAGCTAGTTTTCAAAAGGAACCAAGCTCTCATCAATATTTAACTACTATCTAAGTTTGGTGAAGATCAGATAGTAACTACTGTATAAGTTTGGTTGAGATACAATCAAACGTGAAGACTGTATCATGTTAACAAGCTCTTTTATAGCAAATTTGACCATTTCAAGGGCAATAATCCAGTCATGCATGGGCGGATCTGTGGCTGGTTTTCGAAAGGAACCGAGCTCTCATGGATATCTAACTACTGTATAAGTTTGGTTGAGATACAATCAAAAGTGAAGACTGTATCGTGTTAACAAGCTCTTTTATAGCAATTTTGACCATTTCAAGGGCCATAATCCAGTCACGCATGGGCGGATATCTAACCACTGTATAAGTTTGGTTGAGATACAATCAAAAGTGAAGACTGTATCATGTTAACAAGAAATAGTTTACGGACGGACGGACAGACGCACAACGGACAAATCGCCACAACATAAGCCCTTCTGGCCTTTGGCCAGTAGAGCTAAAAAAATGGAATTTCCAAATTTTGCCCCTTTTCTGATGCCTCCTGACTGCCATGTTTTCCACCAAACAGTATGCCTTGACCAATCTATGTAGAGGGTCACCCAAGGAACATTTCTACTAAACTATATTGGAATCTGACATGCAGATTCAGAGGAGAAGATTTTTAAAATTTGGACATTTTTCACCCTTTCTGATGCCACAGCAACCAAAGTTCTCAATGGAATTTAAATCTTAGAACAATTTTGAAAGAGGGACACCAAAGGAACATTCCTGTGAAGTTTGGATGAAATTGGTTCTATGGTTCAGGAGGAGATGATGTTTAAAGCTAAAAGTTAACAACGACGGACGACGGACGACGGACAGACGATGGACAAAAAGTGATCAGAATAGCTCACCTTGAGCCTTTGGCTCTAGGTGATCTAAAAACAAAGAAAGTTTTCACTATACAGTCTAACCTCGTTAATCCGGACACTTTGGTTACCAGAGAAAAAAGTCCTGATTGCGAATCTTTCGGATTAACGATTTCTTATTTTGCCTACGCCAACTTTTCGTCTTAGCATAACAATAGGAGTCAAAGAATGGGACCCAATATTTCCCCAGATATTGCGCGGATACATGATTATAATTGAGGGAAATTCTTTCAAAATAGTTTTGCAAACTGTCAGCGATATTGTATTTACCATTTACCTCTAGATTGCACTGTTTGTCGTAAGCAAAGCTTTATCATGAGATTTACAACAAATAGATAACCAGTACGTAAACATGTACGTTTTTGAAACAAGAGGCCCAAGAGGGCCAGTATCGCTCCACGGCCATAAGGCAAAAATAAAATCTCCAAACAGCCCTGCCCCCTGGTGGCTATTTTTTTTACCAACCACCATGGCTTAAAGGAATGTTTCTGCAAAATTATTTGAAAATCGGCCTGACGCTTTCGGAGGAGAGGATATTTTAAGTTTTCACTATGGTCATATAAGGCAAAATAGCCCCGCCCTCTGGCTGCCATGTTTTTCAACCAATCAACATGGCTTGAAGGAATCTGATAGAGGGTAAGCCTAGAAACATTTCTACAAAATTATTTGAATATCAGCCAAACACTTTCGGAGGAGAAGATTTTTTAAGTTTTCACTATGGTCATATAAGGCAAAATAGCCCCGCCCTCTGGCTGCCATGTTTTTCGATCAATCAACATGGCTTGAAGGAATCTGATAGAGGGTCACCCAATGAACATTTCTACAAAATTATTTGAAAATCGGCTGAACACTTTCGGAGAAGAAGATTTTTTAAGTTTTCACTATAGCTATATAAGGCAAAATAGCCCCGCCCCCTGGCGGCCATGTTTTTCAACCAATCAACATTTCTTGAAGGAATCTAATAAAGGGTCACCCAAGGAACATTTCTACAAAATTATTTGAAAATCGGCCTGACACTTTTGGAGGAGAAGATTTTTTAAGTTTTCTCTTTAGCCATATAGGCAAAATAGCCCCGCCCTGTGATGGCCATGTTTTTTTACAAATCAACATGGCTTGAAGGAATCTGATAGAGGGTCACCCATCGAACATTTCTACATAAAATTTTGAAAATCTGCTGAACACTTTTGGAGAAGAAGTTTTTTTAAGTTTTCACTATTGCAATATAAGGCAAAATAGCCCCGCCCCCCCCTGGCGGCCATGTTTTTCAACCAATCAACATTTCTTGAAGGAATCTAATAAAGAGTCACCCAAGGAACATTTCTACAAAATTATTTGAAAATCGGCCTGACACTTTTGGAGAAGAAGATTTTTTAAGTTCTCACTATTTTTTTCTTTCGGTTGCCATGGAAACCAGAATTTCGAATGGATCAAAAAACAAGAGGCCCAAGAGGGCCAGTATCGCTCCACGGCCATAAGGCAAAAATAAAATCTCCAAACAGCCCTGCCCCCTAGTGGCCATATTTTTTACCAACCACCATGGCTTAAAGGAATCTTGTAGAGTGTCACCAAAGGAATGTTTCTGCAAAATTATTTGAAAATATGCCTGACACTTTCGGAGGAGAAGATTTTTTAAGTTTTCACTATGGTCATATAAGTCAAAATAGCCCCGCCCTCTGGCGGCCATGTTTTTCGACCAATCAACATGGCTTGAAGGAATCTGATAGAGGGTCACCCAATGAACATTTCAACAAAATTATTTGAAAATCGGCTGAACACTTTCGGAGAAGAAGATGTTTTAAGTTTTCACTATAGCTATATAACGCAAAAAAGCCCCGCCCCCTGGCGGACATGTTTTTCGCCCAATCAACATTTCTTGAAGGAATCTAATTAAGGTTCACACAAGGAACATTTCTACAAAATTATTTGAAAATCGGCCTGACACTTTTGGAGGAGAAGATTTTTTAAGTTTGCTCTTTAGCCATATAGGCAAAATAGCCCCGCCCTGTGACGGCCATGTTTTTTTACCAATCAACATGGCTTGAAGGAATCTGATAGAGGGTCACCCACGGAACATTTCTACATAATTATTTGAAAATCTGCTGAACACTTTTTGAGAAGAAGATTATTTAAGTTTTCACTACAGCTATATAAGGCAAAAAAGCCCCGCCCCCTGGCGGCCATGTTTTTCGCCCAATCAAAATTTCTTGAAGGAATCTAATAAAGGGTCACCCAAGGAACATTTCTACAAAATTATTTGAAAATCGGCCTGACACTTTCGGAGAAGAAGATTTTTTAAGTTCTCACTATTTTTTTCTTTCGGTTGCCATGGAAACCAGAATTTTGAATGGATCAACAAAATTTGAAGGAATTTAGTAGAGGACATTGAGAGGATGCTTCCCATGAAGTTTCAACCAAATTGGCCAAGTGGTTAGGGAGAAGAAGTCGTTTAAAGGAAAAAGTTAACGCACGCACGCACGCACGCACGCACGCACGCACGACGGACAATTCGCCATGACATAAGCTCGACTGGCTTTCAGCCAGTGGAGCTAAAAATGAAGGAATTTAGTAGAGGACATTGAGAGGATGCTTCCCATGAAGTTTCAACCAAATTGGCCAAGTGGTTAGGGAGAAGAAGTTGTTTAAAGGAAAAGCACGCACGCACGCACGACGGACAATTCGCCATGACATAAGCTCGACTGGCTTTCAGCCAGTGGAGCTAAAAATGAACGTCAAAATATAAAAATATTGAACAACTTATTATTTTTGTCAGATCTACACTTGTCTCTGGGTCAAAATATCGAAATTTTAGTCTCAAAATCATTTTAGATCTGTTTGACAATTTGGCTGCTATTTTATGGCTGCTAATCAAAGTAAACAATGACACACGCTTCCATATTATTGAACAGCCTTAGGCTATTACATTGTATACAGCTTTAACACCTTTTAGGACAAACGGACACTACAGAAAACAATGACAGACTAATTGAGTAAAAACACATATACTGTCTATGTTTTCTGTATGCTGTACAGTCATGTACAGTCATGTACATTACTGTTTGGACTTCCGGACTAACGAAACTGATTATATGTGTAAATGGTCAGTCTGTTCCCGATTTTTTTTTTGTCCAGTTCCGGAACGCGAATTTCCGTATTAACTGAGAAAAATTAAGCATAAAAAAATCTGTTCCCTGATTTTTTTGTCCGGATCGTGAATTTTCCGGATTAACGGCATCCGGTTTAACAAGGTTCAACTGTATATACATATAAGGAAAACAAGCCCCCAACCCCTGACAGCCAGTTTTTTCAAAGGATCAGAATAATTTTCAAATTGTGTTGGAGGGTCACCCAAGGAACATTTGTACCAAATTATCTTTAAATCGGGCCAGTACTTTTAAACAAGAAGATTTTTAAAGTTTTAACAATGCACATATAAGGAAAACAAGCTTCGCCTCCCTGGCGGCGTGCTTTTCAACGGATCGGAAATATTTGAACAATCTTGGAAGAGGGTGTGCCACAAGGAACATTTGTGCAAAATCATTTTTAAATCGGGCCAGTATTTTTAAACAAGAAGATTATTAAAGTTTTGGCAATTTTCCGCTTTTCTGATGTCACAGCAACCAAAGTTCTACTTTGAATTAATTTCTTTGAACAAGTTTAAAAGAGGACCACCTAAGGAACATTCCTGAGATGTCATTTTGAAATCAGTCCATTGGTTTAGCAGGAGAAGTCATTCGTAGGAACTTTTTAACAGACGGACGTACAGACGACGCCAGACGGTGAGTGATCACATAAGCTCACCTCGCATTCGTGCTTAGGTGAGCTAAAAATGCAGCCTCCAGAGTGTTAACAAGATTTTCCTTCAATTTGACATAGTGACCTAGTTTTTGACATCACAAGATTTGATGGAGATGAATGTTCTGATAATCTTTCATGAAGATAGGATGCAAAAAGTAGCCTGTAGAGTGTTAACAAGTATTGACACCAGACGGACGCTGGACAAAATGTGATCACAATAGCTCACCTTGAGCACCTTGTGCACAGGTGAGCTAAAAACTCAACCTTGAGCACTTCATGCTCTGGTGAGCTAAAAATGCAGTCTCCAGATTGTTGAAATGATTTTCCTTCAATCTGGCCTAGTGACCTAGTTTGAGAGTCAATATGACCTAGATATTATTAAGACAAACATTCTGACAAAATTTCAAGTTGCCGAGGCAAAAAATGCTGACAAAGTTTCTGTAAGTTCAAGTTAAAAATGCAGCCTCCAGTGTTAGCAAGATTTTCCTTCAATTTGACCTAGTGACTTAAATGTTGACACAATATGACTGATATTCACACTTGGCCTAAATATCATTTAGACAAACATTTTTTAAAAATGTCAAGCTGACGAAGAAAAAAATATGGCATCCAGAGTGTTAACAAGATCTTCCTTCAATTTGACATAGTGACCTAGTTTTTAAACCTCAAATTGTTTTAATAATAAATGGATGGGGTCATTTTTGACCCAAGGGTTATAATTTTAACAAGCTTGGTAGAGGTCCACAATGATGCTACATACCCAATATCAAAGGCCTGGGCACTCTACTTTTAGACAAGAAGATTTTTTAAGTTTGTTCTCTATATGAGTCTATGTAAAACAACAGACCCCAGGGGAGGAGTACTTTGACCCCACGGCTATAATTTGAACAATCTTGGTAGAGGTCCACTAGAAGATGCTACATACCCAATATCAAAGGCCTGGGCCCTCTACTTTTAGACAAGAAGATTTTTTACGTTTTTCCCCTATATGAGTCTATGTAAAACAATAGACCCCTGGGGAGGGTTCATTTTTGACCCCAGGGCTATAATTTGAACAATCTTGGTAGAGGTCCACTAGATGATGCTACATACCAAATATCAAAGGCCTACTAGGCCCTCTACTCTTAGACAAGAATATTTTTAAAGTTTTTTCCCTATATGAATCTATGAACAAGAGGGCCATCATGGTCCTGGATTTCTCACCTGATAATTTTTATTTTTCACTTTAGCTATATAAGCCCTAGTCATATAATGCAAAATAGCCCTGCCCACTGGTGGCCATGTTTTTCGACCAATCAACAAGGCTTGAAGGAATCTGAAAGTGGGTCACTTAAGGAACATTTCTACAAAATTCTTTGAAAATCCTGACACTTTCGGAGATGAAGTTTTTTTAAGTTTTCACTATAGCCATATAAGGCAAAATGTTTTTCGACCAATCAACATGGCTTGAAGGAATCTGATAGAGGGTCATCCAAGGAACATTTCTACAAAATTATTTGAAAACCGGCCTGACACTTTCGGAGGAGAAGATTGTTTTCACTATAGCCAAATAAGGCAAGAGGATCATCCAAGGAACATTTCTACAAAATTATTTGAAAATCTGCTAAGCAGTTTGGGAGAAGAAGAATTTTGAAGTTTTTTTCATTTCGTTGCCATGGAAACCAGAATTCTGCATGGATCACAAAAATTTGAAGGAAATCTGGTGAGGGCATTGAGAGGATGCTTTCTGTGAAGTTTCATCCCAATTGACCCACTGGTTACTGAGGAGAAGAAGTTGACGGACGACGTACGACCCACGACGGACAAAAGGCGATCACAATAACTCGCCTTGAGCAAAGCTCAAGTGAGCTAAAAACAAGTGACCCCCCGGGGCTATTATTTGGACAGTCTTGGTAGAGGTTCATTAGATTATGCTACATACCAACTATTAAAGGCATGGGCCTTCTTCTTTCAGACAAGAAGATTTTTTAAGTTTTAGTTAATTTCCCCTTTTTTGTGGCCGTGGCAACCAAAGTTCTGCATGGAATAGAATTCTTTGAACTAGTTTGAAAGAGATCCACCGAAGGAACATTCCTGTAAAATTATTTTGAATTTGGTTTATTGGTTTAGGAGAAGTCTTTTGTAGGAAAATGTGAACGGACGGATGGACGACGACGGACAGTGAGCGATCACAAAAGCTCACCTTGCACTTCGTGCATAGGTGAGCTAAAAACAGTTACCTACAATTCTACCCAGGGTTTAAACACTCACAGAAGAAAACAGTTACCTATAATTCTACCCAAGGTTTAAAGACTCACAGAAGAAAACAGTTACCTATAATTCTACCCAAGGTTTGAACACTCACAGAAGAAAATAGTTACCTATAATTCTGCCCAAGGTTTAAACACTCACAGAAGAAAACAGTTACCTATAATTCTACCCAGGGTTTAAACACTCACAGAAGAAAATAGTTACCTATAATTCTACCCAAGGTTTAAACACTCACAGAAGAAAACAGTTACCTATAATTCTACCCAAGGTTTAAACACTCACAGAAGAAAATAGTTACCTATAATTCTACCCAAGGTTTAAACACTCACAGAAGAAAATAGTTACCTATAATTCTACCCAAGGTTTAAACACTCACAGAAGAAAATAGTTACCTATAATTCTACCCTGGGTTTAAACACTCACAGAAGAAAATAGTTACCTATAATTCTACCCACGGTTTAAACACTCACAGAAGAAAACAGTTACCTATAATTCTACCCAGAAAACAGCCTGGTACCATAAAACATTCACAGAAGAAAACAGTTACCTATAATTCTACCCTGGGTTTAAACACTCACAGAAGAAAACAGTTACCTATAATTCTACCCACGGTTTAAACACTCACAGAAGAAAACAGTTACCTATAATTCTACCCAGGGAATAGCCTGTTACCATAAAACACTCACAGAAGAAAACAGTTACCTAGAATTCTAACCAAGGTTTAAACACTCACAGAAGAAAAACAGTTACCTATAATTCTACCCAGGGAATAGCCTGGTTCCATAAAACACTAACATAAGAGTATAGTTACCTATAATTCTACCCAGGGAATATATAGCCTGGTACCATAAAACACTAACAGAAGAGAATAGCTACCTATAATTCTACCAAGGGAATAGCCTGGTACCATAAAACACTAACAGAAGAGAATAGTTACCTATAATTCTACCCAGGGAATAGCCTGGTACCATAAAACACTAACAGAAGAGAATAGTTACCTATAATTCTACCCAGGGAATATATAGCCTGGTACCATAAAACACTAACATAAGAGAATAGTTGCCTATTATTCTACCCAGGGAATAGCCTGGTACCATAAAACACTAACAGAAGAGAACAGTTACCTATAATTCAACCCAGGGAATAGCCTGGTACCATAAAACACTAACAGAAGAGAATAGTTACCTATAATTCTACCCAGGGAATAGCCTGGTACCATAAAACACTAACAGAAGAGAACAGTTACCTATAATTCAACCCAGGGAATAGCCTGGTACCATAAAACACTAACAGAAGAGTATAGTTACCTATAATTCTACCCAGGGAATAGCCTGGTACCATCAAACACTAACAGAAGAGAATAGTTACCTATAATTCTACCCAGGGAATAGCCTGGTACCATAAAACACTAACAGAAGAGTATAGTTACCTATAATTCTACCAAGGGAATAGCCTGGTACCATCATTTCTTCCTGAATCAATACGGGCATGTCTGCCAATGTTTTTCTGATGAGACACTCTGCTGATTGAGCAGCCTCCGGTGTGCCACGAATAACCAAAGTTCGATCCCCATCTCCTGCATCCTTGGTGTCATCTTTGAAATTCATTTTAGTGCCACTGTTTTCTTGCAACTAGAACAAGAGTGTTTTAAAGATAAACATATGTCGCCTGCCAATACATCAGACAAGAAACACATTTTCGCCTGCCAATATATCAAACAAGAAACGCATTTTCGCCTGTCAATACATCAGGCAAGAAAAACATTTTCGCCTGCCAATAAACAGAAAAGAAACGCATATTCGCCTGCCAATACATCAAACAAGAAACGCATATTCGCCTGCCAATACATCAGACAAGAAACGCATTATTGCCTGCCAATACATCAAGCAAGCAACGCATTTTCGCCTGACAATACATCAAACAAGAAACGCATATTTGCATGCCAATACATCAGACAAAAAACACATTTTCACCTGCCAATTCATCAAACAAGAAACGCATATTCGCCTGCTAATAAATCAGACATGAAACGCATTTTCGCCTGCCAATACATCAGACAAGAAACACATTTTCACCTGCCAAACATCAGACAAGAAGCGCAATTTTGCCTGCCAATACATCAGACAAGAAACACATTTTCACCTGCCAAACATCAGACAAGAAGCGCATGTTTACCTGCCAATACATCAGACAAGAAGCGCATGTTTACCTCCCAATACATCAGACAAGAAGCGCATCTTTACCTCCCAATACATCAGACAAGAAGCGCATCTTTACCTCCCAATACATCAGACAAGAAGCGCATCTTTACCTGCCAATACGTCAGACAAGAAGCGCATCTTTACCTGCCAATAATCAGACAAGAAGCGCATCTTTACCTCCCAATACATCAGACAAGAAGCACATCTTTACCTCCCAATACATCAGACAAGAAGCACATCTTTACCTCCCAATACATCAGACAAGAAGCACATCTTTACCTCCCAATACATCAGACAAGAAGCGCATTTTTACCTCCCAATACATCAGACAAGAAGCGCATCTTTACCTCCCAATAATCAGACAAGAAACGCATGTTTGCCTGCCAATACATCAGACAAGAAGCAAATCTTTACCTGCCAATACATCAGACAAGAAGCGCATCTTTACCTGCCAATAATCAGACAAGAAACGCATTTTTGCCTGCCAATACATCAGACAAGAAACACATCTTTACCTGCCAATACATCAGACAAGAAGCGCATCTTTACCTGCCAATACATCAGACAAGAAACGCATTTTCGCCTGCCAATACATCAGACAAGAAGCGCATCTTTACCTGCCAATACATCAGACAAGAGGCCCAAGAGGGCCAGTATCGCTCCACGGCCATAAGGCAAAAATCAAATCTCCAAACAGCCCTGCCCCCTAGTGGCCATATTTTTTACCAACCACCATGGCATAAAGGAATCTTGTAGAGTGTCACCCAAGGAATGTTTCTGCAAAATTATTTGAAAATCGGCCTGACACTTTCGGAGGAGAGGATATTTTAAGTTTTCACCATAGCCATATAAGGCAAAATAGCCCCACCCCATGGCGGCCATATTTTTCAACCAATCAACATGGCTTGAAGGAATCTGATAGAGGGTCACCCAAAGAACATTTCTACAAAATTATTTGAAAATCTGCTCAACATTTTCGGAGAAGAAGATTTTTTAAATTTTCAATATGGTCATATAGAGCAAAATAGCCCCGCCCTCTGGCGGCCATATTTTTTGACCAATCAACATGGCTTGAAGGAATCTGATAGAGGGTCACCCAATGAACACTTCTACAAAATTATTTGAAATTCGGCTGAACACTTTCGGAGAAGAAGATTTTTTAAGTTTACACTATAGCTATATAAGGCAAAATAGCCCCGACCCTGGCGGCCATGTTTTTCCACCAATCAACATTTCTTGAAGGAATCTAATAAAGGGTCACCCAAGGAACATTTCTACAAAATTATTTGAAAATCAGCCTGACACTTTCGGAGGAGAAGATTTTTTAAGTTCTCTCTTTAGCCGTATAAGGCAAAATAGCCCCGCCCTCTGGCGGCCATGTTTTTTTACCAATCAACATGGCTTGAAGGAATCTGATAGAGGGTCACCCAAGGAACATTTCTACAAAATTATTTGAAAATCTGCTTAACACTTTCAGAGAAGAAGATTTTTTAAGTTTTCACTATGGTCATATAAGGCAAAATAGCCCCGCCCTCTGGCGACCATGTTTTTCGACCAATCAACATTTCTTGAAGGAATCTAATAAAGGGTCACCCAAGGAACATTTCTACAAAATTATTTAACAAGAGGGCCATGATGGCCCTGGAATCGCTCACCTGTTTTTTTTCTTCACTTTAGCTATATAAGCCCCGCCCCCTGGCAGCCATAGTTTCCGACCAATCAACTTGGCTTGAAGGAATCTGATAAAGGGTCACCCTAGGAACATTTCTACAAAATTATTTAAAAATCAGCCTGACACTTTCGGAGGAGAAGATTTTTTAAGTTTTCACTTTGGCCATATAAGGCAAAAAAGCCCCGCCCCCTGGCTGCCATGTTTTTCGACCAATCAACATGGCTTGAAGGAATCTGATAGAGGGTCACCCAAGGAACATTTCAAGAAAATTATTTGAAAATCGGCCCGACACTTATGGAGAAGAAGATTTTTTAAGTTTTCACTATAGCCATAAAAGGCAAAATAGCTCCGCCCCCCTGGCGGCCATGCTTTTTGACCAATCAACATGGCTTGAAGG
>JASEVX010000012.1:1239704-1313008 GCA_031761405.1 Serripes groenlandicus | reverse complement strand
TACCACGATGCAGTACCGAGGTACATACGGTACACACAAAACCAAACCGTCCGTGACGTCCGTACACGCGGTACAACGCGGAATTACACCATTACGCACTGCACGGCGGGGTAGTACACACCGTACTCGCGGTACCACGTTGGGCTACTCAGGTACATACGGTACCACGATGCAGTACCGAGGTACATACGGTACACACAAAACCAAACCGTCCGTGACGTCCGTACACGCGGTACAACGCGGAATTACACCATTACGCACTGCACGGCGGGGGAGTACACACCGTACACGCGGTACAACGCGGAATTACACCATTACGCACTGCACGGCGGGGTAGTACACACCGTACACGCGGTACCACGTTGGGCTACTCAGGTACATACGGTACCACGATGCAGTACCGAGGTACATACGGTACACCACTGCACGGCGGGGGAGTACACACCGTACACGCGGTACAACGCGGAATTACACCATTACGCACTGCACGGCGGGGTAGTACACACCGTACACGCGGTACCACGTTGGGCTACTCAGGTACATACGGTACCACGATGCAGTACCGAGGTACATACGGTACACACAAAACCAAACCGTCCGTGACGTCCGTACACGCGGTACAACGCGGAATTACACCATTACGCACTGCACGGCGGGGTAGTACACACCGTACTCGCGGTACCACGTTGGGCTACTCAGGTACATACGGTACCACGATGCAGTACGAGGTACATACGGTACACACAAAACCAAACCGTCCGTGACGTCCGCACACGCGGTACAACGCGGAATTACACCATTACGCACTGCACGGCGGGGGAGTACACACCGTACACGCGGTACAACGCGGAATTACACCATTACGCACTGCACGGCGGGGTAGTACACACCGTACACGCGGTACCACGTTGGGCTACTCAGGTACATACGGTACCACGATGCAGTACCGAGGTACATACGGTACACACAAAACCAAACCGTCCGTGACGTCCGTACACGCGGTACAACGCGGAATTACACCATTACGCACTGCACGGCGGGGTAGTACACACCGTACACGCGGTACCACGTTGGGCTACTCAGGTACATACGGTACCACGATGCAGGTACCGAGGTACATACGGTACACACAAAACCAAACCGTCCGTGACGTCCGTACACGCGGTACAACGCGGAATTACACCATTACGCACTGCACGGCGGGGTAGTACACACCGTACACGCGGTACCACGTTGGGCTACTCAGGTACATACGGTACCACGATGCAGTACCGAGGTACATACGGTACACACAAAACCAAACCGTCCGTGACGTCCGTACACGCGGTACAACGCGGAATTACACCATTACGCACTGCACGGCGGGGTAGTACACACCGTACACGCGGTACCACGTTGGGCTACTCAGGTACATACGGTACCACGATGCAGTACCGAGGTACATACGGTACACACAAAACCAAACCGTCCGTGACGTCCGTACACGCGGTACAACGCGGAATTACACCATTACGCACTGCACGGCGGGGTAGTACACACCGTACACGCGGTACCACGTTGGGCTACTCAGGTACATACGGTACCACGATGCAGTACCGAGGTACAAACGGTACACACAAAACCTAACCGTCCGTGACGTCCGTACACGCGGTACAACGCGGAATTACACCATTACGCACTGCACGGCGGGGTAGTACACACCGTACACGCGGTACCACGTTGGGCTACTCAGGTACATACGGTACCACGATGCAGTACCGAGGTACATACGGTACACACAAAACCAAACCGTCCGTGACGTCCGTACACGCGGTACAACGCGGAATTACACCATTACGCACTGCACGGCGGGGTAGTACACACCGTACACGCGGTACCACGTTGGGCTACTCAGGTACATACGGTACCACGATGCAGTACCGAATACGGTACACACAAAACCAAACCGTCCGTGACGTCCGTACACGCGGTACAACGCGGAATTACACCATTACGCACTGCACGGCGGGGGTAGTACACACCGTACACGCGGTACCACGTTGGGCTACTCAGGTACATACGGTACCACGATGCAGTACCGAGGTACATACGGTACACACAAAACCAAACCGTCCGTGACGTCCGTACACGCGGTACAACGCGGAATTACACCATTACGCACTGCACGGCGGGGTAGTACACACCGTACACGCGGTACCACGTTGGGCTACTCAGGTACATACGGTACCACGATGCAGTACCGAGGTACATACGGTACACACAAAACCAAACCGTCCGTGACGTCCGTACACGCGGTACAACGCGGAATTACACCATTACGCACTGCACGGCGGGGTAGTACACACCGTACACGCGGTACCACGTTGGGCTACTCAGGTACATACGGTACCACGATGCAGTACCGAGGTACATACGGTACACACAAAACCAAACCGTCCGTGACGTCCGTACACGCGGTACAACGCGGAATTACACCATTACGCACTGCACGGCGGGGTAGTACACACCGTACACGCGGTACCACGTTGGGCTACTCAGGTACATACGGTACCACGATGCAGTACCGAGGTACATACGGTACACACAAAACCAAACCGTCCGTGACGTCCGTACACGCGGTACAACGCGGAATTACACCATTACGCACTGCACGGCGGGGTAGTACACACCGTACACGCGGTACCACGTTGGGCTACTCAGGTACATACGGTACCACGATGCAGTACCGAGGTACATACGGTACACACAAAACCAAACCGTCCGTGACGTCCGTACACGCGGTACAACGCGGAATTACACCATTACGCACTGCACGGCGGGGTAGTACACACCGTACACGCGGTACCACGTTGGGCTACTCAGGTACATACGGTACCACGATGCAGTACCGAGGTACATACGGTACACACAAAACCAAACCGTCCGTGACGTCCGTACACGCGGTACAACGCGGAATTACACCATTACGCACTGCACGGCGGGGTAGTACACACCGTACACGCGGTACCACGTTGGGCTACTCAGGTACATACGGTACCACGATGCAGTACCGAGGTACATACGGTACACACAAAACCAAACCGTCCGTGACGTCCGTACACGCGGTACAACGCGGAATTACACCATTACGCACTGCACGGCGGGGTAGTACACACCGTACACGCGGTACCACGTTGGGCTACTCAGGTACATACGGTACCACGATGCAGTACCGAGGTACATACGGTACACACAAAACCAAACCGTCCGTGACGTCCGTACACGCGGTACAACGCGGAATTACACCATTACGCACTGCACGGCGGGGTAGTACACACCGTACACGCGGTACCACGTTGGGCTACTCAGGTACATACGGTACCACGATGCAGTACCGAGGTACATACGGTACACACAAAACCAAACCGTCCGTGACGTCCGTACACGCGGTACAACGCGGAATTACACCATTACGCACTGCACGGCGGGGTAGTACACACCGTACACGCGGTACCACGTTGGGCTACTCAGGTACATACGGTACCACGATGCAGTACCGAGGTACATACGGTACACACAAAACCAAACCGTCCGTGACGTCCGTACACGCGGTACAACGCGGAATTACACCATTACGCACTGCACGGCGGGGTAGTACACACCGTACACGCGGTACCACGTTGGGCTACTCAGGTACATACGGTACCACGATGCAGTACCGAGGTACATACGGTACACACAAAACCAAACCGTCCGTGACGTCCGTACACGCGGTACAACGCGGAATTACACCATTACGCACTGCACGGCGGGGTAGTACACACCGTACACGCGGTACCACGTTGGGCTACTCAGGTACATACGGTACCACGATGCAGTACCGAGGTACATACGGTACACACAAAACCAAACCGTCCGTGACGTCCGTACACGCGGTACAACGCGGAATTACACCATTACGCACTGCACGGCGGGGTAGTACACACCGTACACGCGGTACCACGTTGGGCTACTCAGGTACATACGGTACCACGATGCAGTACCGAGGTACATACGGTACACACAAAACCAAACCGTCCGTGACGTCCGTACACGCGGTACAACGCGGAATTACACCATTACGCACTGCACGGCGGGGTAGTACACACCGTACACGCGGTACCACGTTGGGCTACTCAGGTACATACGGTACCACGATGCAGTACCGAGGTACATACGGTACACACAAAACCAAACCGTCCGTGACGTCCGTACACGCGGTACAACGCGGAATTACACCATTACGCACTGCACGGCGGGGTAGTACACACCGTACACGCGGTACCACGTTGGGCTACTCAGGTACATACGGTACCACGATGCAGTACCGAGGTACATACGGTACACACAAACAAACCGTCCGTGACGTCCGTACACGCGGTACAACGCGGAATTACACCATTACGCACTGCACGGCGGGGTAGTACACACCGTACACGCGGTACCACGTTGGGCTACTCAGGTACATACGGTACCACGATGCAGTACCGAGGTACATACGGTACACACAAAACCAAACCGTCCGTGACGTCCGTACACGCGGTACAACGCGGAATTACACCATTACGCACTGCACGGCGGGGTAGTACACACCGTACACGCGGTACCACGTTGGGCTACTCAGGTACATACGGTACCACGATGCAGTACCGAGGTACATACGGTACACACAAAACCAAACCGTCCGTGACGTCCGTACACGCGGTACAACGCGGAATTACACCATTACGCACTGCACGGCGGGGTAGTACACACCGTACACGCGGTACCACGTTGGGCTACTCAGGTACATACGGTACCACGATGCAGTACCGAGGTACATACGGTACACACAAAACCAAACCGTCCGTGACGTCCGTACACGCGGTACAACGCGGAATTACACCATTACGCACTGCACGGCGGGGTAGTACACACCGTACACGCGGTACCACGTTGGGCTACTCAGGTACATACGGTACCACGATGCAGTACCGAGGTACATACGGTACACACAAAACCAAACCGTCCGTGACGTCCGTACACGCGGTACAACGCGGAATTACACCATTACGCACTGCACGGCGGGGTAGTACACACCGTACACGCGGTACCACGTTGGGCTACTCAGGTACATACGGTACCACGATGCAGTACCGAGGTACATACGGTACACACAAAACCAAACTGTCCGTGACGTCCGTACACGCGGTACAACGCGGAATTACACCATTACGCACTGCACGGCGGGGTAGTACACACAGTACACGCGGTACCACGTTGGGCTACTCAGGTACATACGGTACCACGATGCAGTACCGAGGTACATACGGTACACACAAAACCAAACCGTCCGTGACGTCCGTACACGCGGTACAACGCGGAATTACACCATTACGCACTGCACGGCGGGGTAGTACACACCGTACACGCGGTACCACGTTGGGCTACTCAGGTACATACGGTGCCACGATGCAGTACCGAGGTACATACGGTACACACAAAACCAAACCGTCCGTGACGTCCGTACACGCGGTACAACGCGGAATTACACCATTACGCACTGCACGGCGGGGTAGTACACACCAGTACACGCGGTACCACGTTGGGCTACTCAGGTACATACGGTACCACGATGCAGTACCGAGGTACATACGGTACACACAACACCAAACCGTCCGTGACGTCCGTACACGCGGTACAACGCGGAATTACACCATTACGCACTGCACGGCGGGGTAGTACACACCGTACTCGCGGTACCACGTTGGGCTACTCAGGTACATACGGTACCACGATGCAGTACCGAGGTACATACGGTACACACAATACCAAACCGTCCGTGACGTCCGTACACGCGGTACAACGCGGAATTACACCATTACGCACTGCACGGCGGGGTAGTACACACCGTACACGCGGTACCACGTTGGGCTACTCAGGTACATACGGTACCACGATGCAGTACCGAGGTACATACGGTACACTCAAAACCAAACCGTCCGTGACGTCCGTACACGCGGTACAACGCGGAATTACACCATTACGCACTGCACGGCGGGATAGTACACACCGTACACGCGGTACCACGTTGGGCTACTCAGGTACATACGGTACCACGATGCAGTACCGAGGTACATACGGTACACATAAAACCAAACCGTCCGTGACGTCCGTACACGCGGTACAACGCGGAATTACACCATTACGCACTGCACGGCGGGGTAGTACATACCGTACACGCGGTACCACGTTGGGCTACTCAGGTACATACGGTACCACGATGCAGTACCGAGGTACATACGGCACACACAAAACCAAACCGTCCGTGACGTCCGTACACGCGGTACAACGCGGAATTACACCATTACGCACTGCACGGCGGGGTAGTACACACCGTACACGCGGTACCACGTTGGGCTACTCAGGTACATACGGTACCACGATGCAGTACCGAGGTACATACGGTACACACAAAACCAAACCGTCCGTGACGTCCGTACACGCGGTACAACGCGGAATTACACCATTACGCACTGCACGGCGGGGTAGTACACACCGTACACGCGGTACCACGTTGGGCTACTCAGGTACATACGGTACCACGATGCAGTACCGAGGTACATACGGTACACACAAAACCAAACCGTCCGTGACGTCCGTACACGCGGTACAACGCGGAATTACACCATTACGCACTGCACGACGGGGTAGTACACACCGTACACGCGGTACCACGTTGGGCTACTCAGGTACATACGGTACCACGATGCAGTACCGAGGTACATACGGTACACACAAAACCAAACCGTCCGTGACGTCCGTACACGCGGTACAACGCGGAATTACACCATTACGCACTGCACGGCGGGGTAGTACACACCGTACACGCGGTACCACGTTGGGCTACTCAGGTACATACGGTACCACGATGCAGTACCGATGTACACACAAAACCAAACCGTCCGTGACGTCCGTACACGCGGTACAACGCGGAATTACACCATTACGCACTGCACGGCGGGGTAGTACACACCGTACACGCAGTACCACGTTGGGCTACTCAGGTACATACGGTACCACGATGCAGTACCGAGGTACATACGGTACACACAAAACCAAACCGTCCGTGACGTCCGTACACGCGGTACAACGCGGAATTACACCATTACGCACTGCACGGCGGGGTAGTACACACCGTACACGCGGTACCACGTTGGGCTACTCAGGTACATACGGTACCACGATGCAGTACCGAGGTACATACGGTACACACAAAACCAAACCGTCCGTGACGTCCGTACACGCGGTACAACGCGGAATTACACCATTACGCACTGCACGGCGGGGTAGTACACACCGTACACGCGGTACCACGTTGGGCTACTCAGGTACATACGGTACCACGATGCATTACCGATGTACACACAAAACCAAACCGTCCGTGACGTCCGTACACGCGGTACAACGCGGAATTACACCATTACGCACTGCACGGCGGGGTAGTACACACCGTACACGCAGTACCACGTTGGGCTACTCAGGTACATACGGTACCACGATGCAGTACCGAGGTACATACGGTACACACAAAACCAAACCGTCCGTGACGTCCGTACACGCGGTACAACGCGGAATTACACCATTACGCACTGCACGGCGGGGTAGTACACACCGTACACGCGGTACCACGTTGGGCTACTCAGGTACATACGGTACCACGATGCAGTACCGAGGTACATACGGTACACACAAAACCAAACCGTCCGTGACGTCCGTACACGCGGTACAACGCGGAATTACACCATTACGCACTGCACGGCGGGGTAGTACACACCGTACACGCGGTACCACGTTGGGCTACTCAGGTACATACGGTACCACGATGCAGTACCGAGGTACATACGGTACACACAAAACCAAACCGTCCGTGACGTCCGTACACGCGGTACAACGCGGAATTACACCATTACGCACTGCACGGCGGGGTAGTACACACCGTACACGCGGTACCACGTTGGGCTACTCAGGTACATACGGTACCACGATGCAGTACCGAGGTACATACGGTACACACAAAACCAAACCGTCCGTGACGTCCGTACACGCGGTACAACGCGGAATTACACCATTACGCACTGCACGGCGGGGTAGTACACACCGTACACGCGGTACCACGTTGGGCTACTCAGGTACATACGGTACCACGATGCAGTACCGAGGTACATACGGTACACACAAAACCAAACTGTCCGTGACGTCCGTACACGCGGTACAACGCGGAATTACACCATTACGCACTGCACGGCGGGGTAGTACACACAGTACACGCGGTACCACGTTGGGCTACTCAGGTACATACGGTACACGATGCAGTACCGAGGTACATACGGTACACACAAAACCAAACCGTCCGTGACGTCCGTACACGCGGTACAACGCGGAATTACACCATTACGCACTGCACGGCGGGGTAGTACACACCGTACACGCGGTACCACGTTGGGCTACTCAGGTACATACGGTGCCACGATGCAGTACCGAGGTACATACGGTACACACAAAACCAAACCGTCCGTGACGTCCGTACACGCGGTACAACGCGGAATTACACCATTACGCACTGCACGGCGGGGTAGTACACACCATACACGCGGTACCACGTTGGGCTACTCAGGTACATACGGTACCACGATGCAGTACCGAGGTACATACGGTACACACAACACCAAACCGTCCGTGACGTCCGTACACGCGGTACAACGCGGAATTACACCATTACGCACTGCACGGCGGGGTAGTACACACCGTACTCGCGGTACCACGTTGGGCTACTCAGGTACATACGGTACCACGATGCAGTACCGAGGTACATACGGTACACACAATACCAAACCGTCCGTGACGTCCGTACACGCGGTACAACGCGGAATTACACCATTACGCACTGCACGGCGGGGTAGTACACACCGTACACGCGGTACCACGTTGGGCTACTCAGGTACATACGGTACCACGATGCAGTACCGAGGTACATACGGTACACTCAAAACCAAACCGTCCGTGACGTCCGTACACGCGGTACAACGCGGAATTACACCATTACGCACTGCACGGCGGGATAGTACACACCGTACACGCGGTACCACGTTGGGCTACTCAGGTACATACGGTACCACGATGCAGTACCGAGGTACATACGGTACACATAAAACCAAACCGTCCGTGACGTCCGTACACGCGGTACAACGCGGAATTACACCATTACGCACTGCACGGCGGGGTAGTACACACCGTACACGCGGTACCACGTTGGGCTACTCAGGTACATACGGTACCACGATGCAGTACCGAGGTACATACGGCACACACAAAACCAAACCGTCCGTGACGTCCGTACACGCGGTACAACGCGGAATTACACCATTACGCACTGCACGGCGGGGTAGTACACACCGTACACGCGGTACCACGTTGGGCTACTCAGGTACATACGGTACCACGATGCAGTACCGAGGTACATACGGTACACACAAAACCAAACCGTCCGTGACGTCCGTACACGCGGTACAACGCGGAATTACACCATTACGCACTGCACGGCGGGGTAGTACACACCGTACACGCGGTACCACGTTGGGCTACTCAGGTACATACGGTACCACGATGCAGTACCGAGGTACATACGGTACACACAAAACCAAACCGTCCGTGACGTCCGTACACGCGGTACAACGCGGAATTACACCATTACGCACTGCACGACGGGGTAGTACACACCGTACACGCGGTACCACGTTGGGCTACTCAGGTACATACGGTACCACGATGCAGTACCGAGGTACATACGGTACACACAAAACCAAACCGTCCGTGACGTCCGTACACGCGGTACAACGCGGAATTACACCATTACGCACTGCACGGCGGGGTAGTACACACCGTACACGCGGTACCACGTTGGGCTACTCAGGTACATACGGTACCACGATGCAGTACCGATGTACACACAAAACCAAACCGTCCGTGACGTCCGTACACGCGGTACAACGCGGAATTACACCATTACGCACTGCACGGCGGGGTAGTACACACCGTACACGCAGTACCACGTTGGGCTACTCAGGTACATACGGTACCACGATGCAGTACCGAGGTACATACGGTACACACAAAACCAAACCGTCCGTGACGTCCGTACACGCGGTACAACGCGGAATTACACCATTACGCACTGCACGGCGGGGTAGTACACACCGTACACGCGGTACCACGTTGGGCTACTCAGGTACATACGGTACCACGATGCAGTACCGAGGTACATACGGTACACACAAAACCAAACCGTCCGTGACGTCCGTACACGCGGTACAACGCGGAATTACACCATTACGCACTGCACGGCGGGGTAGTACACACCGTACACGCGGTACCACGTTGGGCTACTCAGGTACATACGGTACCACGATGCATTACCGATGTACACACAAAACCAAACCGTCCGTGACGTCCGTACACGCGGTACAACGCGGAATTACACCATTACGCACTGCACGGCGGGGTAGTACACACCGTACACGCAGTACCACGTTGGGCTACTCAGGTACATACGGTACCACGATGCAGTACCGAGGTACATACGGTACACACAAAACCAAACCGTCCGTGACGTCCGTACACGCGGTACAACGCGGAATTACACCTTTACGCACTGCACGGCGGGGTAGTACACACCGTACACGCGGTACCACGTTGGGCTACTCAGGTACATACGGTACCACGATGCAGTACCGAGGTACATACGGTACACACAAAACCAAACCGTCCGTGACGTCCGTACACGCGGTACAACGCGGAATTACACCATTACGCACTGCACGGCGGGGTAGTACACACCGTACACGCGGTACCATGTTGGGCTACTCAGGTACATACGGTACCACGATGCAGTACCGAGGTACATACGGTACACACAAAACCAAACCGTCCGTGACGTCCGTACACGCGGTACAACGCGGAATTACACCATTACGCACTGCACGGCGGGGTAGTACACACCGTACACGCGGTACCACGTTGGGCTACTCAGGTACATACGGTACCACGATGCAGTACCGAGGTACATACGGTACACACAAAACCAAACCGTCCGTGACGTCCGTACACGCGGTACAACGCGGAATTACACCATTACGCACTGCACGACGGGGTAGTACACACCGTACACGCGGTACCACGTTGGGCTACTCAGGTACATACGGTACCACGATGCAGTACCGAGGTACATACGGTACACACAAAACCAAACCGTCCGTGACGTCCGTACACGCGGTACAACGCGGAATTACACCATTACGCACTGCACGGCGGGGTAGTACACACCGTACACGCGGTACCACGTTGGGCTACTCAGGTACATACGGTACCACGATGCAGTACCGATGTACACACAAAACCAAACCGTCCGTGACGTCCGTACACGCGGTACAACGCGGAATTACACCATTACGCACTGCACGGCGGGGTAGTACACACCGTACACGCAGTACCACGTTGGGCTACTCAGGTACATACGGTACCACGATGCAGTACCGAGGTACATACGGTACACACAAAACCAAACCGTCCGTGACGTCCGTACACGCGGTACAACGCGGAATTACACCATTACGCACTGCACGGCGGGGTAGTACACACCGTACACGCGGTACCACGTTGGGCTACTCAGGTACATACGGTACCACGATGCAGTACCGAGGTACATACGGTACACACAAAACCAAACCGTCCGTGACGTCCGTACACGCGGTACAACGCGGAATTACACCATTACGCACTGCACGGCGGGGTAGTACACACCGTACACGCGGTACCACGTTGGGCTACTCAGGTACATACGGTACCACGATGCATTACCGATGTACACACAAAACCAAACCGTCCGTGACGTCCGTACACGCGGTACAACGCGGAATTACACCATTACGCACTGCACGGCGGGGTAGTACACACCGTACACGCAGTACCACGTTGGGCTACTCAGGTACATACGGTACCACGATGCAGTACCGAGGTACATACGGTACACACAAAACCAAACCGTCCGTGACGTCCGTACACGCGGTACAACGCGGAATTACACCTTTACGCACTGCACGGCGGGGTAGTACACACCGTACACGCGGTACCACGTTGGGCTACTCAGGTACATACGGTACCACGATGCAGTACCGAGGTACATACGGTACACACAAAACCAAACCGTCCGTGACGTCCGTACACGCGGTACAACGCGGAATTACACCATTACGCACTGCACGGCGGGGTAGTACACACCGTACACGCGGTACCATGTTGGGCTACTCAGGTACATACGGTACCACGATGCAGTACCGAGGTACATACGGTACACACAAAACCAAACCGTCCGTGACGTCCGTACACGCGGTACAACGCGGAATTACACCATTACGCACTGCACGGCGGGGTAGTACACACCGTACACGCGGTACCACGTTGGGCTACTCAGGTACATACGGTACCACGATGCAGTACCGAGGTACATACGGTACACACAAAACCAAACCGTCCATGACGTCCGTACACGCGGTACAACGCGGAATTACACCATTACGCACTGCACGGCGGGGTAGTACACACCGTACTCGCGGTACCACGTTGGGCTACTCAGGTACATACGGTACCACGATGCAGTACCGAGGTACAAACGGTACACACAAAACCAAACCGTCCGTGACGTCCGTACACGCGGTACAACGCGGAATTACACCATTACGCACTGCACGGCGGGGTAGTACACACCGTACACGCGGTACCACGTTGGGCTACTCAGGTACATACGGTACCACGATGCAGTACCGAGGTACATACGGTACACACAAAACCAAACCGTCCGTGACGTCCGTACACGCGGTACAACGCGGAATTACACCATTACGCACTGCACGGCGGGGTAGTACACACCGTACACGCGGTACCACGTTGGGCTACTCAGGTACATACGGTACCACGATGCAGTACCGAGGTACATACGGTACACACAAAACCAAACCGTCCGTGACGTCCGTACACGCGGTACAACGCGGAATTACACCATTACGCACTGCACGGCGGGGTAGTACACACCGTACACGCGGTACCACGTTGGGCTACTCAGGTACATACGGTACCACGATGCATTACCGAGGTACATACGGTACACACAAAACCAAACCGTCCGTGACGTCCGTAAACGCGGTACAACGCGGAATGACACCATTACGCACTGCACGGCGGGGTAGTACACACCGTACACGCGGTACCACGTTGGGCTACTCAGGTACATACGGTACCACGATGCAGTACCGAGGTACATACGGTACACACAAAACCAAACCGTCCGTGACGTCCGTACACGCGGTACAACGCGGAATTACACCATTACGCACTGCACGGCGGGGTAGTACACACCGTACTCGCGGTACCACGTTGGGCTACTCAGGTACATACGGTACCACGATGCAGTACCGAGGTACATACGGTACACACAAAACCAAACCGTCCGTGACGTCCGTACACGCGGTACAACGCGGAATTACACCATTACGCACTGCACGGCGGGGGAGTACACACCGTACACGCGGTACAACGCGGAATTACACCATTACGCACTGCACGGCGGGGTAGTACACACCGTACTCGCGGTACCACGTTGGGCTACTCAGGTACATACGGTACCACGATGCAGTACCGAGGTACATACGGTACACACAAAACCAAACCGTCCGTGACGTCCGTACACGCGGTACAACGCGGAATTACACCATTACGCACTGCACGGCGGGGTAGTACACACCGTACACGCGGTACCACGTTGGGCTACTCAGGTACATACGGTACCACGATGCAGTACCGAGGTACATACGGTACACACAAAACCAAACCGTCCGTGACGTCCGTACACGCGGTACAACGCGGAATTACACCATTACGCACTGCACGGCGGGGTAGTACACACCGTACTCGCGGTACCACGTTGGGCTACTCAGGTACATACGGTACCACGATGCAGTACCGAGGTACATACGGTACACACAAAACCAAACCGTCCGTGACGTCCGTACACGCGGTACAACGCGGAATTACACCATTACGCACTGCACGGCGGGGGAGTACACACCGTACACGCGGTACAACGCGGAATTACACCATTACGCACTGCACGGCGGGGTAGTACACACCGTACACGCGGTACCACGTTGGGCTACTCAGGTACATACGGTACCACGATGCAGTACCGAGGTACATACGGTACACACAAAACCAAACCGTCCGTGACGTCCGTACACGCGGTACAACGCGGAATTACACCATTACGCACTGCACGGCGGGGTAGTACACACCGTACACGCGGTACCACGTTGGGCTACTCAGGTACATACGGTACCACGATGCGGTACCGAGGTACATACGGTACACACAAAACCAAACCGTCCGTGACGTCCGTACACGCGGTACAACGCGGAATTACACCATTACGCACTGCACGGCGGGGTAGTACACACCGTACACGCGGTACCACGTTGGGCTACTCAGGTACATACGGTACCACGATGCAGTACCGAGGTACATACGGTACACACAAAACCAAACCGTCCGTGACGTCCGTACACGCGGTACAACGCGGAATTACACCATTACGCACTGCACGGCGGGGTAGTACACACCGTACACGCGGTACCACGTTGGGCTACTCAGGTACATACGGTACCACGATGCAGTACCGAGGTACATACGGTACACACAAAACCAAACCGTCCGTGACGTCCGTACACGCGGTACAACGCGGAATTACACCATTACGCACTGCACGGCGGGGTAGTACACACCGTACACGCGGTACCACGTTGGGCTACTCAGGTACATACGGTACCACGATGCAGTACCGAGGTACAAACGGTACACACAAAACCTAACCGTCCGTGACGTCCGTACACGCGGTACAACGCGGAATTACACCATTACGCACTGCACGGCGGGGTAGTACACACCGTACACGCGGTACCACGTTGGGCTACTCAGGTACATACGGTACCACGATGCAGTACCGAGGTACATACGGTACACACAAAACCAAACCGTCCGTGACGTCCGTACACGCGGTACAACGCGGAATTACACCATTACGCACTGCACGGCGGGGTAGTACACACCGTACACGCGGTACCACGTTGGGCTACTCAGGTACATACGGTACCACGATGCAGTACCGAGGTACATACGGTACACACAAAACCAAACCGTCCGTGACGTCCGTACACGCGGTACAACGCGGAATTACACCATTACGCACTGCACGGCGGGGTAGTACACACCGTACACGCGGTACCACGTTGGGCTACTCAGGTACATACGGTACCACGATGCAGTACCGAGGTACATACGGTACACACAAAACCAAACCGTCCGTGACGTCCGTACACGCGGTACAACGCGGAATTACACCATTACGCACTGCACGGCGGGGTAGTACACACCGTACACGCGGTACCACGTTGGGCTACTCAGGTACATACGGTACCACGATGCAGTACCGAGGTACATACGGTACACACAAAACCAAACCGTCCGTGACGTCCGTACACGCGGTACAACGCGGAATTACACCATTACGCACTGCACGGCGGGGTAGTACACACCGTACACGCGGTACCACGTTAGGCTACTCAGGTACATACGGTACCACGATGCAGTACCGAGGTACATACGGTACACACAAAACCAAACCGTCCGTGACGTCCGTACACGCGGTACAACGCGGAATTATACCATTACGCACTGCACGGCGGGGTAGTACACACCGTACACGCGGTACCACGTTGGGCTACTCAGGTACATACGGTACCACGATGCAGTACCGAGGTACATACGGTACACACAAAACCAAACCGTCCGTGACGTCCGTACACGCGGTACAACGCGGAATTACACCATTACGCACTGCACGGCGGGGTAGTACACACCGTACACGCGGTACCACGTTGGGCTACTCAGGTACATACGGTACCACGATGCAGTACCGAGGTACATACGGTACACACAAAACCAAACCGTCCGTGACGTCCGTACACGCGGTACAACGCGGAATTACACCATTACGCACTGCACGGCGGGGTAGTACACACCGTACACGCGGTACCACGTTGGGCTACTCAGGTACATACGGTACCACGATGCAGTACCGAGGTACATACGGTACACACAAAACCAAACCGTCCGTGACGTCCGTACACGCGGTACAACGCGGAATTACACCATTACGCACTGCACGGCGGGGTAGTACACACCGTACACGCGGTACCACGTTGGGCTACTCAGGTACATACGGTACCACGATGCAGTACCGAGGTACATACGGTACACACAAAACCAAACCGTCCGTGACGTCCGTAAACGCGGTACAACGCGGAATTACACCATTACGCACTGCACGGCGGGGTAGTACACACCGTACACGCGGTACCACGTTGGGCTACTCAGGTACATACGGTACCACGATGCAGTACCGAGGTACATACGGTACACACAAAACCAAACCGTCCGTGACGTCCGTACACGCGGTACAACGCGGAATTACACCATTACGCACTGCACGGCGGGGTAGTACACACCGTACACGCGGTACCACGTTGGGCTACTCAGGTACATACGGTACCACGATGCAGTACCGAGGTACATACGGTACACACAAAACCAAACCGTCCGTGACGTCCGTACACGCGGTACAACGCGGAATTACACCATTACGCACTGCACGGCGGGGTAGTACACACCGTACACGCGGTACCACGTTGGGCTACTCAGGTACATACGGTACCACGATGCAGTACCGAGGTACATACGGTACACACAAAACCAAACCGTCCGTGACGTCCGTACACGCGGTACAACGCGGAATTACACCATTACGCACTGCACGGCGGGGTAGTACACACCGTACACGCGGTACCACGTTGGGCTACTCAGGTACATACGGTACCACGATGCAGTACCGAGGTACATACGGTACACACAAAACCAAACCGTCCGTGACGTCCGTACACGCGGTACAACGCGGAATTACACCATTACGCACTGCACGGCGGGGTAGTACACACCGTACACGCGGTACCACGTTGGGCTACTCAGGTACATACGGTACCACGATGCAGTACCGAGGTACATACGGTACACACAAAACCAAACCGTCCGTGACGTCCGTACACGCGGTACAACGCGGAATTACACCATTACGCACTGCACGGCGGGGTAGTACACACCGTACACGCGGTACCACGTTGGGCTACTCAGGTACATACGGTACCACGATGCAGTACCGAGGTACATACGGTACACACAAAACCAAACCGTCCGTGACGTCCGTACACGCGGTACAACGCGGAATTACACCATTACGCACTGCACGGCGGGGTAGTACACACCGTACACGCGGTACCACGTTGGGCTACTCAGGTACATACGGTACCACGATGCAGTACCGAGGTACATACGGTACACACAAAACCAAACCGTCCGTGACGTCCGTACACGCGGTACAACGCGGAATTACACCATTACGCACTGCACGGCGGGGTAGTACACACCGTACACGCGGTACCACGTTGGGCTACTCAGGTACATACGGTACCACGATGCAGTACCGAGGTACATACGGTACACACAAAACCAAACCGTCCGTGACGTCCGTACACGCGGTACAACGCGGAATTACACCATTACGCACTGCACGGCGGGGTAGTACACACCGTACACGCGGTACCACGTTGGGCTACTCAGGTACATACGGTACCACGATGCAGTACCGAGGTACATACGGTCCGTTACGTCCGTACACGCGGTATATTCGTTTTAGGGTATTATACCACTACTGTGAATGACTTCAATGGCAATCCGTCAGGAAAACTAGTTTTACGCATGCACATAGGTAAGACGACGTTATGCACATGTTCATGGACTTTAGGCGTAAACATATGTAGAACGACTTCTTTCACATGGTCACGGACTTGCAGACTACCCGTGTAAAGGCATAAACATGTTCAACATTTCGGTTATGTTATCCTCTGTTCTGATCTGTTCTGTTAAAGCCAACCTGTGACATGTGACACAGTGATATGCCAACCTGGAGTAGTGTGAACAATGGCATCATTTAAAAGGGAACAACTTATCCGGTAATTCAACTGTATTGTATACAAACATTCATTTATAGAGGAGAAAGTACACTAGTGTGATATCAAAAGGTAGGGCACATGTTCGAATTCGACATCTGTTCTATCTCGCTCAAGTTTACAAATAGCCAGAAATTCATTTTTACTTCATTTGATGGAAAAAAAAAATCCTCTATCCATGCATACCATCAGTTCGTCTTAGATGACTATATTCAATAAATAGACCGGGGCCCATTCGAATATTTTGATATACCGGTCTCACACTATTACTAATTAACTTCAGTGTAAACAAATAATCTTCCTTTATAATTCAATGTCAAATATATATATAGATGGACTCAATTCACATGGTCACGGACTTATTTTAAACAGTTAGAAGTCAATATTCTAATCACTAAATCCAGCAACCATTTTTCTCTTCCTTTTCTACGATATTTCCAAAGTCGATGTCACAGGATATGAATTAACACTACTGTACTCTGATTTATCGCATTGTGTTTAATTCTTAAATCAATGACCTGACCTACTGACTTACCACAAAGTTAATCCCGTTCGACAATCCAACCGGTTGCGGGGCTAGGTCAGTATGTTAGTAGGTCAGGTCATTGAATTAAGCTCGAGTTGATTATATATAGTTTAACAAAAAAACTGGTCCGTATCATCAGTTTCATTCTAACTTTAACACGAATAATGTCTGGACGTGGTATAGGTAGGTAAGGTCTAGGAAAGGGGTGCGCTAAGCGTCACAGGAAAGTTGTTAGTAGATCCAGGGCATCAACAAGCCAGCCATCCGTCGGCTTGCTCGTAAGAAGTGGTATGAAGAGAATTTCTGGTCTCATCTATGAAGAAACCAGAGGAGTCCTGAAGGTTTTCTTGGAAAACGTCATCCGAGATGCCGTCACCTACATTGAACATACCAAGAGGAAGATCTTTACAGCTATGGATGTCGTCTATGCTCTTAAGAGATAAGACAGAACCCGCTACGGATTCGGAGGTTAAACGTCTTTCACGGATAACAACAACAAAGGGTCCTTCATAGGGCAACAAAATATATAGAATTTCACTTACTTTAAGTTGTTATATAATTTACCATTCACAGTCCTATGCATAACAAAATAACTACATAGAAAATCGTGTAAATACACACACATACACCCTTAACACCAGTTATGCGAGCAAATACTCTGATTTGTCCGTTTATCGCAATCAACCCGTGACATAATACACATCATTTTCAGGAAAACTTGCATAGATGAATATATGGTGGTCACAGTTTCAATAAACTTAAAAAAGATTACTGTTCCAATTATGTAACGCTGATGTTTCCAATTAGGAGTGCTTTCTGCTATGTCAGGAGATAAACATATAGCCAGATTGACGTTGAGTTGAAAACGTGAGTAGAACAATGCAATTATATTCATCTAAGCAGGAAACGTTCCGCTCGCTAGAAATTTGTCACGATCACCAAAAATGCACAGCCAAACAAGCTTCCAGACCCAGATATCTAATTGGTGAAATAATTTTTAATATGTTCAACCTACTGGGATAATTAAGATCACTTTTCAAGGAGCAGTCGTCCCATCTACGCTAAAAATAATCAACTCAGAAGTATATATCCTAGTAGAACATTATCGATCTATACCCTTAAGATGTTTTCAATGTCAGGGTTTCGGACATACAGCAAATACATGTAACCTTAAAGCGAAATGTGCCCGTTGTGCTGGAAATCACAATCGCAACAGCAGATTATGTTAGTCGCATACTATCTGCTGCCCAAACTGCGGGGGAAACAAACATCCCGGTATAGGCTGTGCCCAGAACACGTCCACGCCTCTAAAATACAGGCATTTAAAAATACTCACGGATGTTCCTGGGTGCGGGCTGTGACCGGTTGTCAGCTGCCACAGACTATCATCAACCCCACTACTCCAGCATGTCAAATGGGTCAAACTACAGACCAGCCGCTAGCCCTGAGAACACAACGCTGTTATTCACCCCCCAGTATCGCCTGTAGCCAATCTGCCGGCTACCCAAAAGGTCCCGGAACAAGTCAAGGCCTCAATAAATAAAAGTACTATGTCTTCGTCCTCAGGGTTTAATACCAGCACTTTCTGCGGGTTGTCTTCCTCGTTGTCTTCTGCCTCCTCTAAATCAATAACTTGAGAAAAAGTCAAGGCCAAAAAAAGCTTAGAGAGTGGGGCCAGATGTAGTTCCCCCATTAATTCCGCCGCAGAGAAAACGGATGTGAGTTCGCTCACGGATGTATCCAGAATGGATATATCCGGGAGAGAAATCTCCTCCCTAAATAAAACTTCGCCCAGTAAATATCGGGATGCAGGCACTCACACAGACAACAATCAAAGTAGCAACCAGACTCAAACTGACACTTCCAATGACTCAAACTCGCAAACCCAAACAGATGATTTCTATGATATTAAGATAAACTTAGACTGCGGGACACACAATAAATCCATAACCTTGGAAGGACTGTCAAATATTATAATAAATTTTCTGCAAATAAAAACCAAAGAGGGCAAAGTCGATCCAATTCTGATCAAAACAATTATTATCAAAAGTCTAATATCGAAAACATAAAAACGGAGAATAAGTTACAACTAAAAATATTAAGTCAACCCGCATCCCGATAGGAAAAACAGCGCAACGGAAATAACTCCGACAGGAAATAACTCCGACATACAGGAATTCACCTGTTAACTCCGTTACTTCCCTTAACTTCCCTTCGAGACATTCCCCAAAATACCTCGTTAATAGGGCCCAGGCTGAAAGTCTTCAATCTCCACTCAAAAGTATGAGTGGGGGCAGACGGCTCAGTATGAGCTCGCCATCGCCCAGTCGAGGGCCAAGGAAAATAATAGCTTTCAAATAAATATCTTTCGATATGGACATCCAACTTATACAAATATTCTTCGGACAGTCTCCCTTCTTTCTGTTTAACATCTACTCAAGCGGGTGCGACCTTACATCTCTAGGCCATTTAGACCGTTACATCACAACATGTGACATTGTAATTACTGGTGACTTCAACGCACATAATAAACTATGGAGGGTCCATAAGACCCAATAGCCATGGGCGTGCAGTCGAGGAGTGGATAGAAACCCACAACCTTGTTCTGCACAATGATGGCGCCCCTACCAGGGTCAATTGGTGCACTGGCAGCCATACCTGCATCGATCTGACTATTACAAGTCCCAAAATCTCTAGTGAGATTATTTGGCAAGTTATTAATGCCACGCTGGATTCAGATCACTTCCCAATCTTAATTACAACCCAAAGAAACAACCAAACAAATACCAATAATGAGGAAACATTCAACTTCATTAAATCTGGGGAGATTACCCTTGCAGATGTCTATGATGATAATATCGTTACTTTTAACCAAACAATCATAGGTAAATGCCTGTCTATAGCATAGGATACTATCCCGTCTCCCAAAAAAGTAAAAAAACAATAAGAAGAATGTACCGTGGTGGAGTGAAGAATGTCAAAACGCAATTCAGGAGAAAAAAAAATGCTTATCTAATTTAAAACGACACCCTGGTGAAGTCAACCTGGTCAAATATAAAGACGCCTCTAAACATAGTAAAGTGGCGGTGCTAAAAAGTAAACAAGCTAACTGGAACGAATTCTGCGAATCCTGTATTATTTACCCTAAAAATTCATTAGACTTCTGGAGAAAAATTCGCAGAATTAAAGGTAATACATTCAGTCCTACTCCTATCCTAAAGGGAGACAAGACGAATGTTTGACGCAAAGAGAAGCCGCAATTTGTCGTTGTACATTTAGAAATAAGAAAAAAGAACATTTAAATCCACAAACATTACAACAATATAAACTGTAGACGGTAATATGCTGATATATTTATCCTTTTGAAGACTGTTGTATACTTCAAATTACCTCCCTTTAAGCAATACCAGGATTTTTACCTTGTGATTCGTATGAATAAGATTGACAAACATTGAAATTATATGAATGAAAACTATTATTTAATTTAGTAACAACATCAAAATTAAATTTAAGCCAAGATAAATGTGTAAACATTTTATTTATTGTTTATAGATACCCTAATATATAGGTATGAATATAAAAGTTTCAATACTTTCAAGTTGAAAATACAGCCTCCAGAATATTAACAAGATCTTTGTTCAACTTTACCTGGTGACCTAGTTTTAGGGTCAATATGACCCATATTTGAACTTGACAAAGATATCATTAGGACAAACTTTCTTAAAAATGTTCAGGCTACTGAAGAAAAAAGTGCAGCTTTTCAAGTTTTAACAAGGGTTTCCATGAACCTGGTGACCTAGTTTTAGGGTCAATATGACCCATATTTGAACTTGACAAAGATATCATTAGGACAAACTTTCTTAAAAATGTTCACGCTACTGAAGAAAAAAGTGCAGCCTTTCAAGTTTTAACAAGAGTTTCCATGAATTTGGCCTAGTGGTCTTGATTTTGACTGGACATGACCCATATTCAAACTTGACCTACATATCAACAAGACAAACATTCTGACAAAGTTTTAATATGTTCAAGTTAAAATATCTGAATCCAGAGTTATCAAGATTTTACTTCAGCTTGACCAAGTGACCTAGTTTTTGACCCAACATTACCGCTATTCAAACTTTACATTCTGACAATATCTCAAGCTGCGGAAGCAAACTTTGCGGCCTCAAAAGAATTAACAAGCTTTCCTTTAATTTGGCCCACAGTGACATTTTTGACCTGACATGACCCGTCTTTAGACTTGGCCTACAAATCATCAAGACAAACATTCTGAAAAGGTTTCAACATGCTGAAGGAAAAATGCGGCCTTCTGAGTGTTAACAACATATTCCTTCAACCTGACCTAGTGACCTAGTTTTTAACCTCATATCGCCCAGTTTCGACTTGTTCAAGATTTGATAGAGATAAATGTTAAGATAAATGTTAATGAATATCGGATGCAACTGCGAGTCCCAACTATCAGTTAAGTAAAGAAATGGCAATGTTGAAAAAGATACAGTGGCGTCTCTAAAAAGTGATGTACTACTGGTAAAACAACAGCTACTAGCATGTGAGAAATTGCGCAGTGAGGAAATACAATGCGTCACAAAAACTGTGTATTCACTCTCATCTGATGTATTAAACCAAATCTCAGAAATAAAAGGAGATATATCTGCTATCTCTGCCACGTGTGTCAATCTCGATATGCAGTCGCCATTACATCAAATAGAAGTGCGTGTAGCATCTCTAGAAAAGACTGTTATATCGGGTTGTATACCTGTAAAACCAGTGCATTATTCTTTCAATTCATCCGACCAAAGGATATGGTCGCTTCAAAGCATGTTCAAAGGCCTAGTGGTTTATCTGTCATAGATACGTGGGATAGTTTCACGTGTGAATTAGACCGTGGTGTAAATGTCAATGACGGGTTAAACAGTATAGGAAATGAGGATGATATATTTATAGCAACCCGAGTGGAAATGAACGACCCCGGGTTATTGTAGCTATTATCAGTGGACTGTAACGACGTCTCAACTAGTACAACACAGTTTGTTCGAGTCCAGATCAGGACCTCGCGAAGGCCATTAGTATGGGGAAGAAAGACACTTCCGGGACCTTTGTGATTGACGCAACCGGATGTAGTACAAGCCGTACATACAGTCAGACTGTAAATAAATATGTTCAATGTGACATTATTAATGCACAATGTATTGAATGCAGAAAAAAATAGGAAAATAACATTTTCCGATATATTAGCTGAGGCATGCCCTCCTGCTAGTCGACATGGTAATGCGATCCAAGTGCATGTCACATCCCGCTCATCTGACGAGTCAAATGAGGACGGGTTCATCTCCGTGAAAGGTAAACGTACAAAACGCTATTTTGTCGGAGGGTATAGGAAATATATGACCTCAGACAAACTAGCCAACTATGTGACTAGCAGGGGCCCTACGGTGACAATGATCCGTATATTTCCATGCCGAAACTCAAATATGGTTGTATTCAGATTGAACGTAGAAAAAATGATGATTTGGGTATGTTGGTGGAGAGTACAAGCTTTCGGTCAGAGTATGTTTCCTTTATGCCATGGATCCAAAGATATAAGGAAAAACGCAGTCAATTAGCGAATGAGCGTGATAGTAATTATTCTGAAAACGAACGCTCGCCAGGTTTTTACCGATATAAAGATCCAAACTCTGGCTTTGCAGACGATGATTTATATGAACCTGTTCATAGATCGGTTCCGATATTTAATAGATATTCTCACATAGGTGTTGACTAACCAAAATATGGGAACACAATCACTTGCAAACATAAGGTTAATGACATGGAATGTCACATGTTTAATGTCGAGCTGTACTTACCTATCAGATTGCCTCAGCAGGCATTGTATTGATTTTTGTGGTTTATCCGAACACTGGCTTTATAGCCGGGATCTCAATTTCATTAATTCGATTAACAGTTATTATATTTCACATGCCGTGACAAAGATTTGAATTTACCAAGTAACAGGCGTGTAGGGGGTGTTGGTATACTTTGGCACAAGAAATTTGACAGTTTCGTTACCCCGCTGTCAATAGATAATGACCGTATAATAGGCATAAAGCTTTAAGTGTCAAGTAACAAATTTATTTACTTTTTCCAAGTGTATCTTCCATGCTCAAACCATCAATAAATTCTTACAGAGAATATATCGATACCCTGTACACGACTTATGACAATCCTACTCAGAATTTGGTAGTCATTTGTATGGGTGACTTTAACACTAATTTAGTGAATGAGAATATAAGACGCACTAGCAGCAGAGAGGGCATATTTCGCAGATTTATTCTAGAAAATAATAGTTTTTCTGTAAGTGTCTTACCTGAACGGTCAGGAGCGGCATCGTCCTTTGTCTCTTATGACACTTCTTCTGAAAGCCTTATACATGTATAGATCACATCATCTTTCCAGTAGAGAAAGCAGACTGTGTATCAGATAGTATGATACTCGATGATGATTGTTTAAACGTCTCAAGGCATAGGCCTA
Source organism: Serripes groenlandicus (assembly GCA_031761405.1). Taxonomy (NCBI): domain Eukaryota; kingdom Metazoa; phylum Mollusca; class Bivalvia; order Cardiida; family Cardiidae; genus Serripes; species Serripes groenlandicus. The sequence continues at coordinate 1,287,754 of JASEVX010000012.1, read as the reverse complement.
TTGTTTGCTATTTTGATATTCCTATTATTAATATTCAGGCTACAAAGCCAGAATAATCGGCATATTAACTGGTCAAAAGTTCGTAATATGGAAAAAGAATGTTTTCGGCACAGTTTAGAACAGTATAATGATCTATTAAGTGCCCTATACCAACCCTTACAAACAGTAGAAGATATCAATTTAATGCATGACAGATTAGTTAGTGCTATCAATCATGTCTTAAATCTTTCCTTTAGACAGAGAATGTTCAGAACCTTTCTAAAGCCTTAGGGTGAAAAGAGCAAATTGGAAAGCTGCTGCCAATCCAAGAAATATTATCTTATATATATATATTGAGTATAAACATGCAAAATGCAATTTCAGACGTCTCCATAGACATAAAGTCTCGGATTATATGCAAAAGCAGGATGACATTACATATATTACATTGCCGAAATAGACAGAAATTTATTTTGGACCCTTTAACGACGCCACCGCATTGCGAATAGTCCGTGCGCAGGCGCAGATATAAAGTTCGATAATATTGTTTACCGCGGTTATCAATGATCGATGGCAACGTTATTTCACTGAACTGTATAAGGCGTCCGAAAATTCGAGATATGATAGTGGCTTGAAACAACATGTCAATAACTTTCAGAATCGGAGCATATGTAACGACATGCCGCCCGTTACCGCTTTCGAAGCTGTTGAAATACTGAAAACCTGTAAACTAGGTAAAAGACAATGTCTATTACAAATATTTAAAGAATGGCGGGCAAGTATTGTTTAAAACATTAGCAAGATTATTTTCTGCAATTTTCACCTTCAATTACGTACCACCAAAGGTGAATAGGGGTTCACAAAGGTGGCAGAAAACGTAAAGATGATCCCGCTAACTACCGGGCCATAACTCTTACCTCTTCTATACTGAAAGTGTTTGAAGGGATTATGCTGAGTCGTTCACAAAGCGTCATCTTAGATAAGCTTAATATACAACAAGGCGGCTTTCAGTCACAATTAGGGTGCATTCTGTTTGCCGAAGAAAACCATAGTATGTTTGCTTTCTAGATGCTAAACAGGCGTTCGATCGTGTTTGGCGTAACGGACTATTCGTTAAGCTCATTGAAATCGGTATAAGTTATCAGTTAATTTAAACATACATTAATATGTATAGATCAATGGTAAGCCGAGTTAGGAATGGGTCGGTCTTATCTAACATTATAAAACTACGACAGGGTACCAGACAGGGCGGTTAAAGTTCCCCTATAGTGTACCTTCTCTTTATAAATGGACTGATACAATAGCTAGAGTAATCAAATATTGGATGTTGTATCTTTAGTCCTACGGTCGCTGATGATATGGTTTTAGTCAGTCTATCCAAAACACGGACTTGTTCAGATGTTACAAATATGTAATAATTACTCATGTAAATGGCGTTTTGAATACACCGCCTCTAAATGTGCTGTCATAGTGTTTAATGAGAGTAAAAACGACTACTCGAAACAAAATAGAAAATGGTAAATGGGTAATAATTTAATTATGGAGTGTACAAATTACACCCATCTCGGTATTATACGTATCAAATACTTTAATATCAATGACAACGTACAACAAGCGTGCAATAAGTTCCGAAGCACAATACTAAGTATATGTAATACTGGCCAGTTTAATGTCCATACTCTATTATCCTTGTATAAGTCTATTTTGTTGCCAACATGTCTGTATGGGTGTGATACAGTATCTGCTACAAACAGTGCACAGCTTCAAAGAGCACAAATGTTCTATCTGAAAGTCATTCAGAAATTGCCATTGACTGCCAGCAACTAAATCGTGCTAAATGCTACTGGAGTGTTGTCATTTCGTTGAGAAATAAATTATAGGATGCTGGGATTTCTCTTGGGTAGTTGGTTCGACTCCCGTCGAAATATCTGTCCAAGCAAATGTTTGTGCATAGAATTGAACGATTTGACTCCGGGATAACAAAACAGAAATATGGGTTTATCCCTGAAATATGCAGGATTTTACATGAATACTAACTGTATGATTCAATTGTACGATAACAAATTTGTGAAAAGGAGTTTACACAACAACGTAAGGCAAATAAACCACAAAAGCTAACACTTACATACTTTAATAGACTGTTTCATGCAAACCGCCTCTGTATGTTTTGGGAAATGTTAAGGGGAAACTATATGAGCCGAAATACATGTTATGCAGCAGTTTACATCCTATATCCGCTAAAATGTGGCGAGTGTGACATAGTTTCTGCATAGGATATGTTTCTACTCAGCAAATGATAACATTAGAAAAATACTGTGGACAAATATTATAGAGTCATCTAACCCTAACCCTACATCTCATGAAAAAAGATGCATTTACCCAGATCTTAGACTGCATCGCTGGACTCGAGGTACATAATTCAAGTGATAGTAGCTCACCATTGTGTACCTTGACACCAGATCGGAGTGTAATCGCCATTATTCATAATATGTTGTCAACACATAAATGTTAATTAACCCGTGCAATATCATTCTGGGACCAATGTAGACAGTTTTCAGCTTTTTGTATCTGGTGAACATGGGAAAGGGTGCACTGCAACGTGACTGAAAGGAAAACAACTCGTTTGTTATTAAATCCTATATATGTAGAATGTTAAATTGATGACTATATTCACAATTGTAATTCAGTCGTTCATTTACTCATCGTCCACTCGTTCGTTTGGGTGTACTTGTGTGCGGCCGTTCATTCTGAGACTCGTTATTATTACATTGAATGGTTGATTCATTGGTTAGTTGATTGAATGTTAGATTAATCGACTGACTTGGCATCCATACAGACATTCATTCGTGCATTCATTCATTCGTTCATTCACTCATTTATTCACTCATTTATTCACTCATTCATTAATATTCTTCTATTCATTCATTCATTCATTCATTCATTCATTCATTCATTCACTCAATATTTTTTCACTCAATCACTCACTCGATCTTTTATTCACTCACTCTTCATTCATTCATCTATCCATTCACTCATGCATTCGTTTGCTCATTCATCTATTTACTAATGTACTCTCTCATTCCGTATCCATCCTGCTTTGTATCAACCACGCCAACTCAATCATGCCATGTGTGTGACCTTACTTACATCGTAAGGTCTTTTAATGGGTAATACACTGATTTATCATTTGCATGACTTGTTTTTCGTTTAGACAAGAATGCTAACTACACCCACCTTTCAAACATTTTACAACTTGCGCTAGCCTCCAACAAACCACACACATATTAGTTATTCATCAGTGTTCCCATTGTATTTTCTTTTTTCTTCTTTATGTGCTCATTTTTTCATATTTTCATGTTTATATGTTCGATCTCTTTTTTCTTTCTTAATGTGTTCATTTTTTCTTTTGTATAATACTATGTGTTAGGTAATCTAATGTATTCTATGTATGTAATGCTCTTCATTTTTGGAGGAAATAAAGAATATATATGTATATATATACATATAGAATGGCAGGATAGAGAAGCAGTGATGATGAAGTGTTCTGACTGTATAGTAACTATTCTGGACAGAAAAACAAGCACTTGTTCATGAATCTTTAATTATACAAACAAGATCGTGGGCTTCATGCAAAACGGTTGTAACTACTTCTTGTTACAATATGTAGTTACAACCGTTTTGCATTAAGCTATCGAGATGCACAGGGGCCATTTGAAAAAACGTTCAGTGACGTATGAAATATAATATTTAAGAGCAAAATGATTACGTATTGAACTCAATAAACTATTTTCTTTTTTTTTATTTCCTATGGGGAGAAAAAATAAAAGAAACTTTAACTGGAGATATAAAAGAGGAAGGTATTTGTTAAATCTATAAAAGTAAGCTGGTAACTGACGATGACTCAAACTGGCTAGATATCACGAAATTTCACCTTAACTAGTACGGTAAAACGCTACTGATACTTTATATAAACTTTAACTCGTTAACATTTCTTCCGAAAATAAATGGATCGATTCTGGCATATTGTTTATAAACAACATTATTTCAAATAGCGATTACATTTACGAAACAAAAGTTTTCCAAAAATGAAAGACATCAGTGATCGGATCAAAGTGATAAACGTAGGAAAGTCATCTATTGCTTACACATGGAAACGAATATTGAAGTCTGACATTTCCCTTAACACAAAAGGAAACATTAGATTAACCCTACCACGTCAAAATTTCCTCAAATTAACAAATAATGACGTATATTCAATATTTTAAATATATTACTTTCAAAAACTTACATGCACAAGTACTGCAATGAGACTCTTAAAACCTTAATCAATTGGGCAGACATCTACCGATCTATTCATGAAAACTATCAAGCAGTGTACGTACAGCTGAAGGGGGTTTTCCAAAAAAAAAATGTATGCGGTATTTCCCCTGCAATAACCCCGCGGTACCGCGGAATTTGATCATTTACCTATTACAGTCCGCGGAGAGAAATCCGATAAGGATTTATGACGTCACGATGATTGACAGTTGGGATTTGATTTGATTATATTTTCGAGTAAGTTATTCTGACTCGATATATACTAGTTTTTATGCGTGTTCCCGATTCTTATATTAGTCATTTTAACAACCTTCTTTGTTAACATTTAATCCTGCATTTATTTATAGGGTTACGTAAGCATGTATGATATATTTCAATGGGTTTTCTTCATATGTTGATGCCTCACAAGTGCGTTTGAGCGCATCTCAATTTTTTCAATTCCATATAAAACATCACACAATTGGAGTTAGTTGTTTCAAATCAAGAGGGACAACTAATGGCATCAAAATACATGAACTTTTTTTTTTTACTTTCAATCAGCAGGTGTTAAACACGTGTCGAAAATCTGGTTTGTGTGCATTATTATTAAACGGTTAATCACACATGCTGTCGGCTTTAATGAAGCATTCATGTATCATAACGTCATAAATCAATTCAACCACCCGGTGCCATAATTTGTCCACACCAATTAATATCGGCGAATCTTTGATTGACGGGGCTGTTTTCTGGCCGACAAGTAATACAATGACAACTCGACTCTTGTTAATGAGAATCGCAATGTTTGATTTAGACATCTAGACGATCTAAATATATGTAAGAATGTATGCACATGTATTCGATCTGCACAAATATGAAATAAATTATGTAAGAGACATACATGTATCAATACAATGAAGTTATGTGTCTGGCACATTCAATGAATATAGTTGGAAATATTTTGGTAAGAGCGGAAATTGGTAATTATGGGCTATTTCTACATTTACGTTTATTTATTTAATATAGTCATCTAAGACGAACTGATGGTATGCATGGATAGAGGATGTTTTCTTTTACCATCAAATGAAGTAAAAATGAATTTCTGGCTATTTGTACACTTGCGCGAGATGGAAAAGATGTCGAATTCGCACATGTGCCCCTACCTTTTGGTATCACACTAGTGTACTTTACCCTCTATAAATGAATGTTTGTATACAATACAGTTGAATTACCGGATAAGTTGTTCTCTTTTAAATGATGCCATTGTTCACACTACTCCAGGTTGGCATATCACTGTGTCACATGTCACAAGTTGGCTTTAACAGAACAGATCAGAACAGATCAGAACAGAGGATAACATAACCGAATTGTTGAACATGTTTATGCCTATACACGGGTAGTCTGCAAGTCCGTGACCATGTGAAAGAAGTCGTTCTACATATGTTTACGCCTATTAAAGGGTAGTCTGCAAGTCCATGAACATGCGCATTACGTCGTCTTACCTATGTGCATGCGTAAAACTAGTATTCCTGACGGATTGCAATTGAAGTCATTCACTGTAGTGTATAATACCTTAAAACGACTATACCGCGTGTACGGACTCGGTACTGCATCGTATACGTAGTACCGTATGTACCTGAGTAGCCCAACGTAGTACTGCGTGTACGGACGTCACGGACCGTTTGGTTTTTTGTGTACCGTATGTACCTCGGTACTGCATCGTGGTGCGATATTTACCTGAGTAGCCCAACGTGGTACCGCGTGTACGGTGTGTACTACCCCGCCGTGCAGTGCGTAATGGTGTAATTCCGCGTAGTACCGCGTGTACGGACGTCACGGACCGTTTGATTTTTTGTGTACGGTATGTACCTCGGTACTGCATCGTGGTACCGTATGTACCTGAGTAGCCCAACGTGGTACCGCGTGTACCTTGTGTAATACCCCGCCGTGCAGTGCGTAATGGTGTAATCTCGCGTTGTACCGTGTGTCGGTACGTAACACACCGTTTGTATTGGTACTGTATATACCTAAGTAGTCCGACGTGGTACCACGTGTACTTTGTGTAATATCCCTTCGTGCAGTGCGTAATGGTGTAAATTACAAAAATGACAACATTTTAAAACTCTATTCCTATAAAAGTGCTTATTTGTTCCTTCAGTGACCCTCTTCATAATTCGTTAACCCATATTGATTGGTTGAAAGACAAAGTTACCAGGCGGGATCAGAAAAGGGGTAAATTGAACGTTTAGCTTCAAATGATATCTCATCCTAATCCACTGGGAAATTTCAACAAAACTTCCTTTGGTCAAAGATATAAATAATAAACACCACTTTTGCTGCTGCGGTAGCCTAAACTGTTCAATTCAGATCCGAAGATAATTTAGTACACATATTCCTTGAGTGACCCTCTACAATATTTGCTTAAACCGTAATGATTGGTTGATAAACATGGAAGCCAGACGGCATCAGAAAAGCGGAAAAATGAGAAAACTCAATAGTTCTTTTCTATTCAAGTTTTTGTTTGATTTCAGGATACATGTGTAATTTAATTTGTTCAATCCATATTAATTGGTTTGAATAGATAGCTGCCATGCTGCATCCGAATAAGGATAATAAACTTTTAGCTTTAAACAAAATCTCCTCTAAAACCATTAGGACTGATATTAACCAAGCTTCACCAGAATGTTATTTAGGTGGTCTTCTTGTAAACTGTTCACCGGAATGTTTTTTAGTTGGTCCTCTTGTAAACTGTTCACTGGAATGTTATTTAGGTGGTCCTCTTGTTAACTGTTCACCGGAATGTTATTTAGTTGGTCCTCTTGTAAACGGTTCACCGGAATGTTATTTAGGTGGTCCTGTTACAAACTGCTCACCGGAATGGTATTTAGGTGGTCCTCTTGTAAACTGCTCACCAGAATGTTATTTAGGTGGTCTTCTTGTAAACTACTCACCGGAATGGTATTTAGGTGGTCCTCTTGTAAACTGTTCACCAGAATGTTATTAAGTTGGTCCTCTTACAAACTGTTCACCAGAATGTTATTTAGGTGGTCCTCTTGCAAACTGCTCAACGGAATGTTATTTAGGTGGTCCTCTTGTAAACTGTTCACCGGAACGTTATTTAGGTGGTCCTCTTGTAAACTGTTCACCGGAATGTTATTTAGGTGGTCCTCTTGTAAACTGTTCACCGGAATGTTATTTAGTTGGTCCTCTTGTAAACTGTTCACCGGAATGTTATTTAGGTGGTCTTCTTGTAAACTGTTCACCGGAATGTTTTTTAGTTGGTCCTCTTGTAAACTGTTCACTGGAATGTTATTTAGGTGGTCCTCTTGTTAACTGTTCACCGGAATGTTATTTAGTTGGTCCTCTTACAAACTGTTCACCGGAATGTTATTTAGGTGGTCCTGTTACAAACTGCTCACCGGAATGGTATTTAGGTGGTCCTCTTGTAAACTGCTCACCAGAATGTTATTTAGGTGGTCTTCTTGTAAACTGCTCACCGGAATGGTATTTAGGTGGTCCTCTTGTAAACTGTTCACCGGAATGTTATTAAGTTGGTCCTCTTACAAACTGTTCACCATAATGTTATTTAGGTGGTCCTCTTGTAAACTGTTCACTGGAATGTTAATTAGGTGGTCCTCTTGTAAACTGTTCACCGGAATGTTAATTAGGTGGTCCTCTTGTAAACTGTTCACCGGAATGTTATTTAGTTGGTCCTCTTACAAACTGTTCAAAGATTTTATATCATAACAAAACTCATTTATTTATAAGTTTCAGGTGTTTTCATGGGTGTCGGTAGAACTGGATAATGACGAGGGAGGATCCTAATCACAATGAACCGATCTCCATCATCGCATATCATAAATATCCGAGGGTCAGTACTTGTGTCACGTGACCCAATAATATGAGCCTTCTTTCTGTTGACTTACTTAATATAACACTCAAAAGTATTTCAGTTTGAAATTATATTGGCATAAATGTGAAAAATATCCATAATGAGAGTTTAATGATAAAAAAAGAAAACATCGTGGCAAAACCTGCCCATTATAGGCAATGTTTCCTTTTGCAGTAGAGGCACCAGAAAGTGTTTGTTTGTGGGAGAGGGTTAAGAAGATGTAAATATATTTTAATGGATGCAAACGTGATATGCTTGGAAAACGATTCGAATCATAGCAATTAGATACCCAAACCAGATTAAATATTTATTTGGTTTATTTCCTTGTCTTCTCGTTATCGACCAATCGGTTTACGTTGTACCCTTGAACAGCAATCGGACTGTACTTGACTATAAAGAAAGAAAAGCCTAGGTATTAAAAGTGCCTGCCATTTTTATGACGTAATCTAAAAAAGAAAAAGTGTTGTGTTTCCGCCATAACACAACCTCCGAATGCGGGCTGTCCTGCATGTCATGACCCGTCAATTAACCTTTACCCGCATCACGCAATCTGAGGTCGAGTTACTACCCATATGTTTAGGACCGCCTATGGTGCGAGAGGACGCAGGTTCGATGCCCGAATGGGTCATAACCAAACACTTTAAAAGCTTGGCACCCAGGATTACGACTGACTCGCTTGTGTCAGGTTTAATGGATCAATAGTACCGATACAATGTTGTGATATAACTGAGTATGTTGAAAGCGGTGTAACACACCATGCATACAATATGTCGTGATATAACTGAGTGTGTTGAAGGCTGTGTAACACACCATACATACAATATGTCGTGATATAACTGAGTGTGTTGAAGGCTGTGTATACAATATGTCGTGATATAACTGAGTGTGTTGAAGGCTGTGTAACACACCATGCGTACAATATGTCGTGATATAACTGAGTGTGTTGAAGGCTGTGTAACACACCATGCATACAATATGTTGTGATATAACTGAGTCTGTTGAAAGCGGTGTAACACACCATGCATACAATATGTCGTGATATAACTGAGTGTGTTGAAGGCTGTGTAACACACCATGTATACAATATGTTGTGATATAACTGAGTGTGTTGAAAGCGGTGTAACACACCATGCATACAATATGTCGTGATATAACTGAGTGTGTTGAAAGCTGTGTAACACATCATGCATACAATATGTCGTGATATAACTGAGTGTGTTGAAGGCTGTGTAACACACCATGCATACAATATGTCGTGATATAACTGAGTGTGTTGAAGGCGGGTAACACATCATACATACAATATGTCGTGATATAACTGAGTGTGTTGAAAGCGGTGTAACACACCATGCATACAATATGTCGTGATATAACTGAGTGTGTTGAATGCTGTGTAACACACCATGCGTACAATATGTCGTGATATAACTGAGTGTGTTGAAGGCTGTGTAACACACCATGCATACAATATGTCGTGATATAACTGAGTATGTTGAAAGCGGTGTAACACACCATGCATACAATATGTCGTGATATAACTGAGTGTGTTGAATGCTGTGTAACACACCATGCGTACAATATGTCGTGATATAACTGAGTGTGTTGAAGGCTGTGTTACACACCATGCATACAATATGTCGTGATATAACTGAGTATGTTGAAAGTGGTGTAACACATCATACATACAATATGTTGTGATATAACTGAGTGTGTTGAAGGCTGTGTAACACACCATGCATACAATATGTCGTGATATAACTGAGTGTGTTGAAGGCGGTGTAACACACCATGCATACAATATGTCGTGATATAACTGAGTATGTTGAAGGCTGTGTAACACACCATGCATACAATATGTCGTGATATAACTGAGTGTGTTGAAGGCTGTGTAACACACCATGCATACAATATGTCGTGATATAACTGAGTGTGTTGAAAGCGGTGTAACACATCATACATACAATATGTCGTGATATAACTGAGTGTGTTGAAGGCTGTGTAACACACCATGCATACAATATGTCGTGATATAACTGAGTATGTTGAAAGCGGTGTAACACACCATGCATACAATATGTCGTGATATAACTGAGTATGTTGAAAGTGGTGTAACACATCATACATACAATATGTCGTGATATAACTGAGTGTGTTGAAAGCGGTGTAACACACCATGCATACAATATGTCGTGATATAACTGAGTGTGTTGAAGGTTGTGTATACAATATGTTGTGATATAACTGAGTGTGTTGAAAGCGGTGTAACACACCATGCATACAATATTTCGTGATATAACTGAGTGTGTTGAAGGCTGTGTATACAATATGTTGTGATATAACTGAGTGTGTTGAAGGCAGTGTAACACATCATACATACAATATGTCGTGATATAACTGAGTATGTTGAAAGCGGTGTAACACACCATGCATACAATATGTCGTGATATAACTGAGTGTGTTGAAGGCTGTGTATACAATATGTCGTGATATAACTGAGTGTGTTGAAAGCGGTGTAACACACCATGCATACAATATGTCGTGATATAACTGAGTGTGTTGAAGGCTGTGTAACACATCATACATACAATATGTCGTGATATAACTGAGTGTGTTGAATGCTGTGTAACACATCATGCATACAATATGTCGTGATATAGCTGAGTGTGTTGAAGGCTGTGTAACACACCATACATACAATATGTCGTGATATAACTGAGTGTGTTGAAGGCTGTGTAACACACCATGCATACAATATGTCGTGATATAATTGAGTGTGTTGAAAGCGGTGTAACACACCATGCATACAATATGTCGTGATATAACTGAGTGTGTTGAAGGCTGTGTAACACACCATGCGTACAATATGTCGTGATATAACTGAGTGTATTGAAGGCTGTGTAACACACCATGCATACAATATGTCGTGATATAACTGAGTGTGTTGAAGGCTGTGTAACACACCATGCATACAATATGTCGTGATATAACTGAGTGTGTTGAAGGCTGTGTAACACACCATGCGTACAATATGTCGTGATATAACTGAGTGTGTTGAAGGCTGTGTAACACACCATGCATACAATATGTCGTGATATAACTGAGTGTGTTGAAGGCTGTGTAACACACCATGCATACAATATGTCGTGATATAACTGAGTGTGTTGAAGGCTGTGTAACACACCATACATACAATATGTCGTGATATAACTGAGTGTGTTGAAGGCGGTGTAACACACCATACATACAATATGTCGTGATATAACTGAGTGTGTTGAATGCTGTGTAACACACCATACATACAATATGTCGTGATATAACTGAGTGTGTTGAAGGCGGTGTAACACACCATACATACAATATGTCGTGATATAACTGAGTGTGTTGAAGGCTGTGTATACAATATGTCGTGATATAACTGAGTGTGTTGAAAGCGGTGTAACACATCATGCATACAATATGTTGTGATATAACTGAGTGTGTTGAAGGCTGTGTAACACACCATGCATACAATATGTCGTGATATAACTGAGTATGTTGAAAGCGGTGTAACACACCATGCATACAATATGTTGTGATATAACTGAGTGTGTTGAAAGCGGTGTAACACATCATGCATACAATATGTCGTGATATAACTGAGTGTGTTGAAGGCTGTGTAACACACCATGCATACAACATGTTGTGATATAACTGAGTGTGTTGAAGGCTGTGTATACAATATGTTGTGATATAACTGAGTGTGTTGAAGGCGGTGTAACACACCATGCATACACTATGTCGTGATATAACTGAGTGTGTTGAAGGCTGTGTATACAATATGTTGTGATATAAATGAGTGTGTTGAAGGCGGTGTAACACACCATGCATACAATATGTCGTGATATAACTGAGTGTGTTGAAGGCTGTGTATACAATATGTTGTGATATAACTGAGTGTGTTGAAGGCGGTGTAACACACCATGCATACAAGATGTCGTGATATAACTGAGTGTGTTGAAGGCTGTGTATACAATATGTTGTGATATAAATGAGTGTGTTGAAGGCGGTGTAACACACCATGCATACAATATGTCGTGATATAACTGAGTGTGTTGAAGGCTGTGTATACAATATGTTGTGATATAACTGAGTGTGTTGAAGGCGGTGTAACACACCATGCATACAATATGTTGTGATATAACTGAGTGTGTTGAAAGCGGTGTAACACATCATGCATACAATATGTCGTGATATAACTGAGTGTGTTGAAGGCGGTGTAACACACCATGCATACAATATGTTGTGATATAACTGAGTATGTTGAAGGCTGTGTAACACACCATACATACAATATGTCGTGATATAACTGAGTGTGTTGAAGACGGTGTAACATTAATCCCTTGGTGAAAGACGAATGACCTGTTGACGTATTGTATTTAGACTATTAACCCCTTCGTGAAAGACGAATGAACTGTTGCCGTATTGTATTTAGACTATTAACCCCTTGGTGAAAGACGAATGAACTATTGCCGTATTGTATTTAGACTATTAACCCCTTGGTGAAAGACGAATGAACTGTTGCCGTATTGTATTTAGACTATTAACCCCTTGGTGAAAGACGAATGAACTGTTGCCGATTTGTTATACCGGGACAGGGTTAAATCGACCAGATTTGTTATACTTAGGACAGGGTTAAGTCAACCAGATGTGTTATACTTGGGACAGGGTTAAGTTGACCAGATTTGTTATACTTGGGACAGTGTTAAATCGACCAGATTTGTTATACCTGGGACAAGGTTAAATCGACCAGATTTGTTATACTTGGGACAGGGTTAAATCGACCAGATTTGATATACCTGGGACAGGGTTAAATCGACCAGATTTGTTATACCTGGGACAGGGTTAAGTCGACCAGATTTGTTATACTTCGGACAGGGTTAAGTCAACCAGATTTGTTATACTTAGGACAGGGTTAAGTCAACCAGATTTGTTATACTTAGGACAGGGTTAAGTCAACCAGATTTGTTATACCTGGGACAGGGTTAAGTTGACCAGATTTGTTATACTTGGGACATTGTTAAGTCAACCAGATTTGTTATACTTAGGACAGGGTTAAGTCAACCAGATTTGTTATACTTAGGACAGGGTTAAGTCGACCAGATTTGTTATACTTGGGACAGGGTTAAGTCAACCAGATTTGTTATACCTGGGACAGGGTTAAGTTGACCAGATTTGTTATACTTGGGACAGGGTTAAGTCGACCAGATTTGTTATACTTGGGACAGGGTTAAGTCGACCAGATTTGTTATACTTGGGACAGGGTTAAGTCAACCAGATGTGTTATACTTGGGACAGGGTTAAGTCGACCAGATTGATTTGTTATACTTGGGACAGGGTTAAGTCAACCAGATGTGTTATACCTGGGACAGGGTTACGTTGACCATATTTGTTATACTTGGGACAGGGTTAAGTCAACCAGATGTGTTATACTTGGGACTGGGTTAAGTCAACCAGATTTGTTATACTTGGGACAGGGTTAAGTCAACCAGATTTGTTATACTTAGGACAGGGTTAAGTCGACCAGATTGATTTGTTATACTTGGGACAGGGTTAAGTCGAAATTTGTTATACCTGGGACATGGTTAAGTCGACCAGATTGGTTATACTTGGGACAGGGTTAAGTCAACCATATTTGTTATACTTAGGACAGGGTTAAGTCGACCAGATTTGTTATACTTGGGACAGGGTTAAGTCGACCAGATTTGTTATACTTGGGACAGGGTTAAGTCAACCAGATTTGTTATACCTGGGACAGGGTTAAGTCAACCAGTTGTGTTATACTTGGGACAGGGTAAGTCAACCAGATATGTTATACTTGGGACAGGGTTAAGTCAACAAGATGTGTTATACTTGGGACAGGGTTAAGTCAACCAGATTTGTTATACTTGGGACAGGGTTAAGTCAACCAGATTTGTTATACTTAGGACAGAGTTAAGTCAACCAGATTTGTTATACTTAGGACAGGGTTAAGTCAACCAGATTTGTTATACCATGGACAAGGTTAAGTCGACCAGATTTGTTATACTCGGGACAGGGTTAAGTCAACCAGATTTGTTATACTTAGGACAGGGTTAAGTCAACCAGATTTGTTATACTTAGGACAGGGTTAAGTCAACCAGATTTGTTATACTTAGGACAGGGTTAAGTCAACCAGATTTGTTATACCTGGGACAGGGTTAAGTCGACCAGATTTGTTATACTTGGGACAGGGTTAAATCGACCAGATTTGTTATACTTAGGACAGGGTTAAATCAACCAGATTTGTTATACCTGGGACAGGGTTAAGTCGACCGATAACAGCGGTGAACGTCTTATTACACAAATTCTTTTTTAAGTTCTAAAATAACAATCGATAGTTCTTTGTACACAGATTGGAATTCACTTTATTCAAACTGGCTTATTGGTGAGCACAATATTACCCTGAAACACTGGCTTATTGGTCAGCACAATGTTACCCTGACAAACTGGCTTATTGGTCAGCACAATGTTACCCTGACACACTGGCTTATTGGTCAGCATGATTTTACCCTGACACTCTGGCTTATTGGTCAGCACAATGTTACCCAGACACACTGGCTTATTGGTCAGTACAATGTTACCCTGACACACTGGCGTATTGGTCAACACAATGTTACCCTGACAAACTGGCTTATTGGTTAGCACAATGTTACCCTGACACACTGGCTTATTGGTCAACACAATGTTACCCTGACACACTGGCTTATTGGTCAGCACAATGTTATCCTGACACACTGGCTTATTGGTCAACACGATGTTACCCAGACACACTGGCTTATTGGTCAGCACAATGTTACCCTGACACACTGGCTTATTGGTAAGCACGATGTTACCCTGACACACTGGCTTATTGGTCAACACAATGTTTCCCTGACACACTGGCTTATTGGTCAACACATTGTTACCCAGACACACTGGCTTATTGGTCAACACAATGTTACCCAGACACACTGGCTTATTGGTCAGTACACTGTTACCCTGACACACTGGCTTATTGGTCAACACAATGTTACCCAGACACACTGGCTTATTGGTCAGTACAATGTTACCCTGACACACTGGCTTATTGGTCAACAGAATGTTACCCAGACACACTGGCTTATTGGTCAGCACAATGTTACCCTGACAAACTGGCTTATTGGTCAGCACAATGTTACCCTGACATACTTACTTATTGGTCAACACCATGTTTCCCAGACACACTGACTTATTGGTCAGCACAATGTTACCCTGACACACTGGCTTATTGGTCAACACAATGTTACCCAGACACACTGGCTTATTGGTCAGTACAATGTTACCCTGACACACTGGCTTATTGGTCAACACAAAGTTACCCAGACACACTGGCTTATTGGTCAGCACAATGTTACCCTGACAAACTGGCTTATTGGTCAGCACAATGTTACCCTGACATACTGGCTTATTGGTCAACACCATGTTACCCAGACACACTGACTTATGCGTCGGTAAGTTGGTTAGTGTTAACAATGCGTCTGTAAGTTGGTTAGTGTTAACAATGCGTCTGTATGTTGGTTAGGGTTAACAATGCGTCTGTATGTTGGTTAGGGTTAACAATGCGTCTGTATGTTGGTTAGGGTTAACAATGCCTCTGTAAGTTGGTTAGTGTAAATAATGCGTCTGTATGTTGGTTAGTGTGAACAATGCGTCTGTAAGTTGGTTAGTGTTAACAATGCGTCTGTATGTTGGTTAGTGTTAACAATGCGTCTAAGTTGATTAGTGTTAACAATGCGTCTGTAAGTTGGTTAGTGTTAACAATGCGTCAGTAAGTTGGTTAGTGTGAACAATGCGTCTGTATGTTGGTTAGTGTTAACAATGCGTCTGTAAGTTGGTTAGGGTTAGTACTGCGTCTGTAAGTTGGTTAGTGTTAACAATGCGTCTGTATGTTGGTTAGTGTTAACAATGCGTCTGTAAGTTGGTTAGTGTGAACAATGCGTCTGTATGTTGGTTAGGGTTAGTAATGCGTCTGTAAGTTGGTTAGTGTTAACAATGCGTCTGTATGTTGGTTAGTGTTAACAATGCGTCTGTAAGTTGGTTAGTGTGAACAATGCGTCTGTAAGTTGGTTAGTGTTAACAATGCGTCTGTATGTTGGTTAGTGTGAACAATGCGTCTAAGTTGATTAGTGTTAACAATGCGTCTGTAAGTTGGTTAGTGTGAACAATGCGTCTGTAAGTTGGTTATTGTGAACAATGCGTATGTAAGTTGGTTAGTGTTAACAATGCGTCTGTAAGTTGGTTATTGTGAACAATGCGTCTGTAAGTTGGTTAGTGTGAACAATGCGTATGTAAGTTGGTTAGTGTGAACAATGCGTCTGTAAGTTGGTTAGGGTTAGTACTGCGTCTGTAAGTTGGTTAGGGTTATTAATGCGTCTGTAAGTTGGTTATTGTTAACAATGCGTATGTAAGTTGGTTAGTGTGAACAATGCGTCTGTAAGTTGGTTAGTGTTAACAATGCGTCTGTAAGTTGGTTAGGGTTAGTACTGCGTCTGTAAGTTGGTTAGTGTTAACAATGCGTCTGTAAGTTGGTTATTGTGAACAATGCGTATGTAAGTTGGTTAGTGTTAACAATGCGTCTGTAAGTCGGTTAGGGTTATTAATGCGTCTGTAAGTTGGTTAGTGTTAACAATGCGTCTGTAAGTTGGTTATTGTTAACAATGCGTCTGTAAGTTGGTTAGTGTTAACAATGCGTCTGTAAGTTGGTTAGTGTGAACAATGCGTCTAAGTTGATTAGTGTTAACAATGCGTCTGTAAGTTGGTTAGTGTTAACAATGCGTCTGTAAGTTGGTTAGTGTGAACAATGCGTCTGTATGTTGGTTAGTGTTAACAATGCGTCTGTAAGTTGGTTAGGGTTAGTACTGCGTCTGTAAGTTGGTTAGTGTTATAATACGTCTGTATGATGGTTAGTGTTAACAATGCGTATGTTTGTTGGTTAGTGTTAACAATGCGTCTGCAAGTTGGTTAGTGTTAACAATGCGTCTGTATGTTGGTTAGTGTTAACAATGCGTCTGTAAGTTGGTTAGTGTGAACAATGCGTCTGTATGTTGGTTAGTGTTAACAATGCGTCTGTAAGTTGGTTAGGGTTAGTACTGCGTCTGTAAGTTGGTTAGTGTTAACAATGCGTCTGTATGTTGGTTAGTGTTAACAATGCGTCTGTAAGTTGGTTAGTGTGAACAATGCGTCTGTATGTTGGTTAGGGTTAGTAATGCGTCTGTAAGTTGGTTAGTGTTAACAATGCGTCTGTAAGTTGGTTAGTGTGAACAATGCGTCTGTAAGTTGGTTAGTGTTAACAATGCGTCTGTATGTTGGTTAGTGTTAACAATGCGTCTAAGTTGATTAGTGTTAACAATGCGTCTGTAAGTTGGTTAGTGTGAACAATGCGTCTGTAAGTTGGTTAGTGTTAACAATGCGTATGTAAGTTGGTTAGTGTGAACAATGCGTATGTAAGTTGGTTAGTGTTAACAATGCGTATGTAAGTTGGTTAGTGTGAACAATGCGTATGTAAGTTGGTTAGTGTTAACAATGCGTATGTAAGTTGGTTAGTGTTAACAATGCGTCTGTAAGTTGGTTAGTGTGAACAATGCGTATGTAAGTTGGTTAGTGTGAACAATGCGTCTGTAAGTTGGTTAGTGTTAACAATGCGTCTGTTAGTTGGTTATTGTGAACAATGCGTCTGTAAGTTGGTTAGTGTTAACAATGCGTCTGTAAGTTGGTTAGGGTTAATAATGCGTATGTAAGTTGGTTAGTGTGAACAATGCGTATGTAAGTTGGTTAGTGTGAACAATGCGTCTGTAAGTTGGTTAGTGTTAACAATGCGTCTGTAAGTTGGTTAGGGTTAGTACTGCGTCTGTAAGTTGGTTAGTGTTAACAATGCGTCTGTAAGTTGGTTAGTGTTAACAATGCGTCTGTAAGTTGGTTAGGGTTAGTACTGCGTCTGTAAGTTGGTTAGTGTTAACAATGCGTCTGTAAGTTGGTTAGTGTTAACAATGCGTCTGTAAGTTGGTTAGTGTGAACAATGCGTATGTAAGTTGGTTAGTGTGAACAATGCGTCTGTAAGTTGGTTAGTGTTAACAATGCGTCTGTAAGTTGGTTAGTGTTAACAATGCGTCTGTATGTTGGTTAGTGTTAACAATGCGTCTGTAAGTTGGTTAGGGTTAGTACTGCGTCTGTAAGTTGGTTAGGGTTAGTACTGCGTCTGTATGTTGATTAGTGTTAATAATGCGTCTGTAAGTTGTTTAGTGTGAACAATGCGTCTGTAAGTTGGTTAGTGTTAACAATGCGTCTGTAAGTTGGTTATTGTGAACAATGCGTCTGTAAGTTGGTTAGTGTTAACAATGCGTCTGTAAGTTGGTTAGGGTTAATAATGCGTATGTAAGTTGGTTAGTGTGAACAATGCGTATGTAAGTTGGTTAGTGTTAACAATGCGTCTGTAAGTTGGTTAGTGTTAACAATGCGTCTGTAAGTTGGTTAGTGTTAACAATGCGTCTGTAAGTTGATTAGTGTTAACAATGCGTCTGTAAGTTGGTTATTGTGAACAATACGTCTGTAAGTTGGTTAGTGTGAACAATGCGTATGTAAGTTGGTTAGTGTTAACAATGCGTCTGTAAGTTGGTTAGGGTTATTAATGCGTCTGTAAGTTGGTTAGTGTTAACAATGCGTCTGTAAGTTGGTTATTGTGAACAATGCGTCTGTAAGTTGGTTAGTGTTAACAATGCGTCTGTAAGTTGGTTAGTGTGAACGATGCGTCTAAGTTGATTAGTGTTAACAATGCGTCTGTAAGTTGGTTAGTGTTAACAATGCGTCTAAGTTGATTAGTGTTAACAATGCGTCTGTAAGTTGATTATTGTGAACAATGCGTATGTAAGTTGGTTAGTGTGAACAATGCGTCTAAGTTGATTAGTGTTAACAATGCGTCTGTATGTTGGTTAGTGTTAACAATGCGTCTGTAAGTTGGTTAGTGTGAACAATACGTCTGTAAGTTGGTTAGTGTGAACAATGCGTATGTAAGTTGGTTAGTGTTAACAATGCGTCTGTAAGTTGGTTAGGGTTATTAATGCGTCTGTAAGTTGGTTAGTGTTAACAATGCGTCTGTAAGTTGGTTATTGTGAACAATGTGTCTGTAAGTTGGTTAGTGTTAACAATGCGTCTGTAAGTTGGTTAGTGTGAACGATGCGTCTAAGTTGATTAGTGTTAACAATGCGTCTGTAAGTTGGTTAGTGTTAACAATGCGTCTAAGTTGATTAGTGTTAACAATGCGTCTGTAAGTTGGTTATTGTGAACAATGCGTCTGTATGTTGGTTAGTGTTAACAATGCGTCTGAATGTTGGTTAGTGTTAACAATGCGTATGTAAGTTGGTTAGTGTTAACAATGCGTCTGTAAGTTGGTTAGTGTGAACAATACGTCTGTAAGTTGGTTAGTGTGAACAATGCGTATGTAAGTTGGTTAGTGTTAACAATGCATCTGTAAGTTGGTTAGTGTTAACAATGCGTCTGTATGTTGGTTAGTGTTAACAATGCGTCTGTAAGTTGGTAAGTGTTAACAATGCGTCTAAGTTGATTAGTGTTAACAATGCGTCTGTAAGTTGGTTAGTGTTAACAATGCGTCTGTAAGTTGGTTAGTGTGAACAATGCGTATGTAAGTTGGTTAGTGTTAACAATGCGTCTGTAAGTTGGTTAGTGTTAACAATGCGTCTGTAAGTTGGTTAGTGTGAACAATGCGTCTGTATGTTGGTTAGTGTTAACAATGCGTCTGTAAGTTGGTAAGTGTTAACAATGCGTCTAAGTTGATTAGTGTTAACAATGCGTCTGTAAGTTGGTTAGTGTTAACAATGCGTCTGTAAGTTGGTTAGTGTGAACAATGCGTCTGTATGTTGGTTAGTGTTAACAATGCGTCTGTAAGTTGGTTAGTGTTAACAATGCGTCTGTAAGTTGGTTAGTGTGAACGATGCGTCTAAGTTGATTAGTGTTAACAATGCGTCTGTAAGTTGGTTAGTGTTAACAATGCGTCTAAGTTGATTAGTGTTAACAATGCGTCTGTAAGTTGATTATTGTGAACAATGCGTATGTAAGTTGGTTAGTGTTAACAATGCGTCTGTAAGTTGGTTATTGTGAACAATGCGTCTGTAAGTTGGTTAGTGTTAACAATGCGTCTGTAAGTTGGTTAGGGTTATTAATGCGTCTGTAAGTTGGTTAGTGTTAACAATGCGTCTGTAAGTTGGTTAGTGTGAACAATGCGTCTGTAAGTTGGTTAGTGTTAACAATGCGTCTGTAAGTTGGTTATTGTGAACAATGCGTCTGTAAGTTGGTTAGTGTTAACAATGCGTCTGTAAGTTGGTTAGTGTTAACAATGCGTCTGTAAGTTGGTTAGTGTGAACAATGCGTATGTAAGTTGGTTAGTGTTAACAATGCGTCTGTAAGTTGGTTAGGGTTATTAATGCGTCTGTAAGTTGGTTAGTGTTAACAATGCGTCTGTAAGTTGGTTATTGTGAACAATGCGTCTGTAAGTTGGTTAGTGTTAACAATGCGTCTGTAAGTTGGTTAGTGTGAACAATGCGTCTGTAAGTTGGTTATTGTGAACAATGCGTATGTAAGTTGGTTAGTGTTAACAATGCGTCTGTAAGTTGGTTATTGTGAACAATGCGTATGTAAGTTGGTTAGTGTTAACAATGCGTCTGTAAGTTGGTTAGTGTTAACAATGCGTCTGTAAGTTGGTTAGTGTTAACAATGCGTCTGTAAGTTGGTTAGTGTGAACAATGCGTATGTAAGTTGGTTAGTGTTAACAATGCGTCTGTAAGTTGGTTAGGGTTATTAATTCGTCTGTAAGTTGGTTAGTGTTAACAATGCGTCTGTAAGTTGGTTATTGTGAACAATGCGTCTGTAAGTTGGTTAGTGTTAACAATGCGTCTGTAAGTTGGTTAGGGTTAGCAATGCGTCTGTAAGTTGGTTAGGGTTAACAATGCGTATGTTAGTAGGTTAGTGTTAACAATGCGTATGTAGGTTGGTTAGGGTTAACAATTGTAGGTTGTAGACTTCAACACAGAAAAACAAGACTTCAACAAGGAATAGACACCACATTAACAAAGAAGAAACTCAAATACAGACACGACTTCAATGCATAATAGACACGACTTCAACACAGAATAGACACGACTTCAACACAAAACAAACTCAAATACAGACACGACTTCAACACAGAACAAAACATAAATACAGACACGACTTCAACACAGAATAGACACGACTTTAACACAGAACAAACTTCAATACAGACACGACTTCAACACAGAACAAACTTAAATACAGACACGACTTCAACACAGAAAAGACACGACTTCAACACAGAATAGACACGACTTCAACACGGAATAGACACAACTTCAACACAGAATAGACACGACTTTAACACAGAACAAACTTAAATACAGACACAAATTCAACAGATGATAGACACGACTTCAACACGAAATAGACACGACTTCAACACATAAAAGACACGACTTCAACACAAAACAAACTCAAATACAGACACGACTTCAATACAGAACAAACATAAATACAGACACGACTTCAACACAGAATAGACACGACTTCAACACAGAACAAACTTAAATACAGACACGACTTCAACACAGAACAATCTCAAATACAGACAAGACTTCAACACAGAATAGACACGACTTCAACACGGAATAGACACGACTTCAACACAGAACAAACTCAAATACAGACACGACTTCAACACAGAACAAACTTAAATACAGACACGACTTCAACACAGGATAGACACGACTTCAACACAGAACAAACTCAAATACAGACACGACTTCAACACAGAACAAACTTAAATACAGACACGACTTCAACACAGGATAGACACGACTTCAACACAGAACAAACTTAAATACAGACACGACTTCAACACAGGATAGACACGACTTAAACACGGAATAGACACGACTTCAACACAGAATAGACACGACTTCAACAAACTCAAATACAGACACAACTTCAACACGGAATAGACACGACTTCAACACAGGATAGACACGACATCAACACAGAACAAACTTAAATACAGACACGACTTCAACACAAAACAAACTCAATAACAGACACGACTTCAACACGGAATAGACACAACTTCAACACAGAATAGAAACGACTCAATAACAGACACGACTTCAACAGATGATAGACACGACTTCAACACAGAACAAACTTACATACAGACAAAACAAACTCAATAACAGACACGACTTCAACACAAAACAAACATAAATACAGACACGACTTCAACAGATGATAGACACGACTTCAACACAGAACAAACTTAAATACAGATACGACTTCAACACAAAACAAACTCAATTACAGACACGACTTCAACACAAAACAAACTCAATTACAGACACGACTTCAACACAGAACAAAATCAATTACAGACACAACTTCAACACAAACCGAACTCAATTACAGACACGACTTCAACACAAAACAAACTCAATAACAGACACGACTTCAACACAAAACAAACTCAATTACAGACACGACTTCAACACAAAACAAACTCAATTACAGACACGACTTCAACACAAAACAAACTCAATAACAGATACGACTTCAACACAAAACAAACTCAATAACAGACACGACTTCAACACAGAACAAAATCAATTACAGACACAACTTCAACACAAACCGAACTCAATTACAGACACGTCTTCAACACAGAACAAGCTCAATTACAAACACTAGTTCAACACAAAACAAACTCAATTACAGACACGACTTCAACACTAAACGAACTCAATTACAAACAAGAGTTCAACAGAGAACAAACTCAATTACAAACACGACTTCAACAAAAAACGAATTCAAGTTCAACACACAAAACAAACTCAATTACAGACACGACTTCAACACAAAACAAACTCAATAACAGACACGACTTCAACACAGAAAAAAATCAATTACAGACACAACTTCAACACAAACCGAACTCAATTACAGACACGACTTCAACACAGAACAAACTCAATTACAAACACTAGTTCAACAAAAAACAAACTCAATTACAGACACGACTTCAACACTAAACGAACTCAATTACAAACAAGAGTTCAACAGAGAACAAACTCAATTACAAACAAGACTTCAACACAAAACAAACTCAAGTACAGACACGACTTCAACACAGAACAAACTAAATTACAAACACGAGTTCAACACAAAACAAACTCAATTACAGACACGTCTTCAACACAGAACAAACTCAATTACAAACACGAGTTCAACACAAAACAAACTCAATAACAGACACGACTTTAACACAGAACAAACTCAATTACAGACACGACTTCAACACACAAAAAAACTCAATTACAAATACGAGTTCAACACAAAACAAACTCAATAACAGACACGACTTCAACACAAAACAAACTCATTTACAGACACGACTTCAACACAAAACAAACTCAATTACAGACACGACTTCAACACACAAAAAAACTGAATTACAAACACGAGTTCAACACAAAACAAACTCAATTACAGACACGACTTCAACACAAAACGAACTCAATTACAAACACGACTTCAACAGATGATAGACACGACTTCAACACAAAACAAACTCAATTACAGACACGACTTCAACAGAAAACAAACTCAAATACAGACACGACTTCAACACAGAAAAAAACAAAATACAGACACGACTTCAACAGAGAATAGACCCGACTTCAACAGATAATAGACACAACTTCAATACTGAACAAACTTAAATACAGACACGACTTAAACACAGAACAAACTCAATTACAGACACGACTTCAACACATAACAGACACGACTTCAACAAAGAACAAAAAATAACAGACACGACTTCAACACAGAACAAACTTAAATACAGACACGACTTCAACACAGAACAAACTTAAATACAGACACGGCTTCAACACAAAACAAACTTAAATACAGACACGACTTCAACACAGAACAAACTTATATACAGACACGACTTCAACACAGAACAAACTTAAATACAGACACGGCTTCAACACAGAACAAACTTAAATACAGACACGACTTCAACACAGAACAAACTTAAATACAGACACGGCTTCAACACAGAACAAACTTAAATACAGACACGACTTCAACACAGAACATACTTAAATACAGACACGACTTCAACACAGAACAAACTTAAATACAGACACGGCTTCAACACAGAACAAACTTAAATACAGACACGACTTCAACACAGAACAAACTTAAATAGAGACACGACTACAACACAGAACAAACTTAAATACAGACACGACTTCAACACAGAACAAACTTAGATACAGACACGACTTCAACACAGAACAAACTTAAATACAGACACGATTACAACAAAGAACAAACTTAAATACAGACACGGCTTCAACACAGGATAGACACGACTTCAACACGGAATAGACACGACTTCAACAGAGAATAGATACGACTTCAACACAGAATATACATAGCTTCAACACAAAACAAACTTAAATACAGACACGACTGCAACAAATGATAGACACGACTTCCAACAGATGATAGACACGACTTCAACACAGAACAAACTTAAATACAGACACGACTTTAACACAAAACAATCTCAATAACAGACACGACTTCAACAAATGATAGACACGACTTCCAACAGATGATAGACACGACTTCAACACAGAACAAACTTAAATACAGACACGACTTCAACACAAAACAAACTCAATAACAGACACGACTTCAACACAAAACAAACTCAATAACGGACACGACTTCAACAGATGATAGACACGACTTCAACAGAGAACTAACTTAAATACAGACAAGACTACAACACAGAACAAACTTAAATACAGACACGACTACAACACAGAACAAACATAAATACAGACACGGCTTCAAAACAGGATAGACACGACTTCAACACGGAATAGACACGACTTCAACAGAAAACAAACTCAATAACAGACACGACTTCAACAGAAAACAAACTCAATAACAGACACGACTTCAACACAGAACAAACTCAATAACAGACACGACTTCAACACAAAACAAACTCAATTACAGACACAACTTCAACACAAAACAAACTCAATAACAGACACGACTTCAATAGATAATAGACACGACTTCAACACAGAACAAACTTAAATACAGACACGACTACAACACAAAACAAACTCAATAACAGACACGACTTCAACAAAAAACAAACTCAATTACAGACACGACTTCAACACAAAACAAACTCAATAACAGACACGACTTCAACACAAAACAAACTCAATAACGGACACGACTTCAATACAGAACAAACTTAAATACAGACACGACTTCAACACAAAACAAACTCAATTACAGACACGACTTCAACACAAAACAAACTCAATTACAGACACGACTTCAACACAGAACAAACTTAAATACAGACACGACTTCAACACAAAACAAACTCAATTACAGACACGACTTCAACACAAAACAAACTCAATTACAGACACGACTTCAACACAAAACAAACTCAATTACAGACACGATAGACACGACTTCAACACAAAACAAACTCAATAACGGACACGACTTCAATACAGAACAAACTTAAATACAGACACGACTTCAACACAAAACAAACTCAATTACAGACACGACTTCAACACAAAACAAACTCAATTACAGACACGACTTCAACACAGAACAAACTTAAATACAGACACGACTTCAACACAAAACAAACTCAATTACAGACACGACTTCAACACAAAACAAACTCAATTACAGACACGACTTCAACACAAAACAAACTCAATTACAGACACGATAGACACGACTTCAACACAAAACAAACTCAATAACAGACACGACTTCAACACAAAACAAACTCAATTACAGACACGACTTCAACACAAAACAAACTCAATTACAGACAAGACTTCAACACAAAACAAACTCAATTACAGACACGATAGACACGACTTCAACACAGAACAAACATAAATACAGACACGACTTCAACACAAAACAAACTCAATTACAGACACGACTTCAACACACAAAACAAACTCAATTACAAACACGAGTTCAACACAAAACAAACTCAATTAAAGACACGACTTCAACACAAAACAAACTCAATTACAGACACGACTTCAACACACAAAAACCTCAATTACAAACACGAGTTCAACACAAAACAAACACAATTACAGACACGACTTCAACACAAAACGATCTCAATTACAAACACGACTTCAACACAGAACAAACTCAATTACAAACACGACTCCATCACAGAATAGACACGACTTCAACACAGAACACACACGACTTCAACACGATTTCTTCAACACAGAGCAAACACGACTTTTAAAAGATAACTTCAACATAGAACAGACACGACTTCAACACAGAACAAACACGACTTCAACACAAAACAGACACGACTTCAACACAGAACAAACAGACTTCAACACAGAACAGACATTTCTTCAACACAGAACAAGACGACTTCAACACAGAACAAACACGATTTCTTTAACACAGAACACACACGACTTCATCACAAAACAAACTTCAATACACACGAACTTCAACATAGAACAGGAAAGACTTCAACACAGAACAGGAAATACCTCAACACAGAAAAAACACGACTTCAACACAGAACAGACACGATTTCTTCAACACAGAACAAACACGACTTCTAAAAGATAACTTCAACATAGAACAGACACGACTTCATCAAAGAATACACAGGACTTCAACACAGAACAGACACGACTTCAACACAGAACAGACACGACTTCAACACAGAACAAACACGACTTCAACACAGAGCAGACACGACTTCAACACAGAACAGACACGACTTCAACACAGAACAGACACGACTTCAACACAGAACAAACACGACTTCAACACAGAACAGACACGACTTCAACACAGAACAGACACGACTTCAACACAGAACAGACACGACTTCAACACAGAACAGACACGACTTCAACGCAGAACAGACACGACTTCAACACAGAACAAACACGACTTCAACACAGAACAGACACGACTTCAACTCAGAACAAATTCAAAAACAAACACGACTTCAACACAAAACAGACACGACTTCAACACAGAACAAACAGACTTCAACACAGAACAGACATTTCTTCAACACAGAACAAGACGACTTCAACACAGAACAAACACGATTTCTTTAACACAGAACACACACGACTTCATCACAAAACAAACACGAACTTCAACATAGAACAGGAAAGACTTCAACACAGAACAGGAAATACCTCAACACAGAAAAAACACGACTTCAACACAGAACAGACACGATTTCTTCAACACAGAACAAACACGACTTCTAAAAGATAACTTCAACATAGAACAGACACGACTTCATCAAAGAATACACAGGACTTCAACACAGAACAGACACGACTTCAACACAGAACAGACACGACTTCAACACAGAACAAACACGACTTCAACACAGAGCAGACACGACTTCAACACAGAACAGACACGACTTCAACACAGAACAGACACGACTTCAACACAGAACAAACACGACTTCAACACAGAACAGACACGACTTCAACACAGAACAGACACGGTAACTTGGTACACAGTTAGTATATGGCAAGGTCTAGAAGCCTATTTATTTTCAAGGTCATAGGTTAAAGGTCAGGTCAAAATTGGACTTTGACTATTTTCCCATATCAACAACCTTGTGACCACTCTACACTGAACATCCTTCAACCGATCTTAACCAAACTTGGTATACAGTTAGAATATGGCAAGGTCTAGCAGCCTAATTATTTTCAAGGTTAAAGGTCAATGTCAAAATTGGACTTTGACTATTTCCCATATCAACAACCTTGTGACCACTCTACACTGAACATCCTTCGACCGATCTTAACCAAACTTTGTATACAGTTAGTATATTGCAAGGTCTAGAAGCCTATTAATTGTCAAGGTCATACGTTAAAGGTCAAGGTCAAAATTGGACTTTGACTATTTTCTTGAGGATGTATCCGCTTTGCGGTGCCGTTATTTTAAATACTCTACATGTATGTATTCAAACCACATTTACAAAATATTCAACATCTATGGACAGCACTATTTTCATACTTGGGAGCACAACAACCAATAATGTCGCTTTGCGGTGCCCTTGTTTTAAATACTCTGCATGTATGTATTCAAACCACATTTACAAAAGATTCAACATTTATGGACAGCACTATTTTCATACTTGGGAGCACAACAACCAGTCATAGAACCCTTCAAATTGAAGAGCAAATGCAAAATAAAAAGCCTTTTACGGTCACCGATTTAGGTCCTTCTATGAAACAGGGCAATGTACACTAACTATATCAAACTAAAATAAGATAAAAACAAACTGAACATTGAAATCTGCAGATAAAGAGGATCAATCTCTTTTTAAATTCAACAAAGACTCGAAATACTTTTTATTCAAATAGGCAGTTCATAATTAATGTCAGTTATAAGTCACCCAGTGACCTCACATAAGTGTTCTGTCCTCTGATATAACTGAAATACCACAGAAATGTATCTCTTTTCTGTTTTCTATGTAATTTATTGTGAAATCCATTTTTCTGTGGGAAATTGTATAATCTATATGGTAAAATTTAAACTAGTATACATTCATTGGTTACCTATACTGTAGTTTAATGGTAGAACACCAGTCCTGGTCTAAAGAGAGTTCTGAGTGCAAATCCCAGCAGGTACATGATTTGAAAGAAGCAACTAAACTTAACAATTTATACATCAAACAATTCTGTTGTGGGGAGTTGTCTTACTTAAACACTTATTACATTTTTGTCCAGGCTTCTAGTGAAAAGTTTTGATAAATTGACAAGTTAAACAAAAAATTATTTAGGACACTTATAGAACACTTCTAGAACCATTTTTTTTAATAATTGCAACAACAACAACAACAGGAAGTTGAGATTTTAAATTTTCAAAATGGATGACAATGTGACATGTTAAAATTCTGGCAATGTTTTCACGAAATACTGTTATAATGGATTTTCATCAAATATTATGTACATAGTGATTTGTAAATAACTTTTTTTCTTATTCTAATGATAAAAGCAGATAGAAAAAACATAAAATAATGATTTACAAGCACAGAATGTATTCAGAAATGGCAATGTAGTCAACTTGGTTTGGAAACACTTGACAGGTAAAACTTATGTTAATGAATGTTTATTCAGTGTTATCATCTTTGTAATTTACTACAATGTCTCGGATAACCCATTACAACATCTATCTTAGACATGTAATAAATGCAAACATCTGATTGTAGTTTCTGTGAGTTTACTTTTCTTTCTTAAGAATAGTTCTTATACAATCAACTTTCGGCCATTTAACGTTTCGAGAACAGTTCCTGAATTGTTCTTGAACTGATTCACAACTGTTCTTGAACTATAATTCAAGAACAGTTCATGGATACTTCTTGAACCGTTCTAGAAAATTTTGCAGGTGTAGTTCTAGAACTGTTCAAGAACAGTTCCCGAACTTACTGGTTCTTGAACAGTTCTAGAACCTACTGGCTCTTGAACTTTCGGCCATTTAAGGTTTCGAGAACAGTTCCTGAATTGTTCTTCCACTGATTAAGAACTGTTCTTGAACTGTAATTCAAGAACAGTTCATGGATATTTCTTGAACAATTCTAGAAAATTTCGCAATATTATATGTAAAGTTGGCAGATTATGCGCAGGGCAGTGATGCATACAATTTTAGCTTTAAACATCATCTTCTCCTTAACCACAGGTCAACTTTCAACCAAACAGGGTGGCCCTCTTTCAAAATTGTCCTTTTCCATTGAGAACTTTGGTTGCTGCGGCATCAGAAAGGGGGCAAAATGTCCAAACTTTAAAAATCTTCTCCTCTGATTCAAAAATAATTTGGTAGAAATGTTCCTCTGGTGACCCTCTACAAAAATTGTTGAAGCCTTAATGATCTCTTGAAAAACATGGCATTCAGGCAGCATCAGAAAAAAGGCAAGATGACAAAATTTGAAAATTCCATTTTTTTTTAAAGTGCTGGTCTGATTTTAAGAAAATTGAATAGGAATCTTACTTCAGGGATCCTCTACTTAATTTGTTGAAGCTGTATTGATAAAAATCATAGCAACCAGGCGTCATCACAAAAGGAGTAAATTTAACACAATTTGTAAAATTTCTTCTTTTATCACTATATTTTCAAATACCAACTTAACTTGACCCCTTTCTTTGTTGTATCAACAAATTAAAGAAATTGGAAAAAATAAGACCAGTATTTATAAAATAAAAATAAAAACTGAGACAAAAAAAAAATCAAAGTACTGAAAGTACTTGTAACGAAATGTAATTAAAAATTGCATTTGATCATGTTTTTTGTTTGTTTTAAACTCGCATTAAGACTTAGTAGTTTTAAGACAATCTAGTCTATTTCATGATTATAAATAATCTTTGTCCATATATATTGTCCTGGAAATGTTCAATATATACTGTAATATACTGGGTGTAAAGGATAATTGTGAAAAATGTATGGGTAAAACAGGATTTTTAAAAAAAAATAAACATGCATAATGTAGTAGCATAACGGGTAAAATATGCTAGCCGCACTGTTGCATACTATGTTTTTTTCATAACATTTCTTACTTTACCCTTTGAGTAAAAACTTATTGAGATCATCTAATTTTGCTTCATTTATTTTAAAGCTTGTTTCATGGTTTGTTAATTAACCCTTTCCCACATACAACACATCTGAAGCAAACGACTTTGAACATATCTTTGCAAAAAAAATATCAAAAGCTCTATAAATGGAGGTATAATACAAAGTGGAAGAAAATATTATGGGCAAATTGGAATTACTTAAATTGAGCAAGTTCTAATTCAGTCAAAATGTGTTCTAAAGATGTCTGCCTCAGAAAGCCTCTACACCATAGGGTAAAGGCTCCAATATTTGAAATGTGCACAAATCTTCTGCAAACAATTTTATGTTAAATATGTGAAAAGTATAATTATAGTCTCAATACTGCAGTTGTATGGATATATGATTTGCTGATCCCTGATAAATCAAATGCATCATGACAAACCTGTTGCAGATGGTAACAACAATAGATAATGACAAGAATACTTAACCCTTTTCCACAAATAGACGCTTTTCTTGATAAAACAAACATTTTGACGCGCACCTTTGCCCGAATGGCTGATAAACATAACTTAATGGTCTATAATTAAAACACCGTTTTCAAGTTGGAAACTAAGACAAAACGGTGAGATTTCCTGTGTGCGTTTAGGTGTTAACACGTATGTCATTTTATTTTTCTACTATCATCTTAAGGAAACAAATAAAAATGCACAACGATGCTTTCACAAATGCGTTGGCGTCTCGGTGATACAGAGCTCCAGACAATTACTTGGGACAAATATGTTTCACTCCCTATAATAATTATTAAAGAGTGAATCACTACAGGAAGCTCATCACACCCAAAATAAGGAAGGTCAACATGTTTTTAACTTATGTATTATGCTTCTTACCTTAATTAGGCATTCCATTACCTATGTATCCATGTAACAGTTTAAACAGTAAATTAATAACTCTTTAACTTTAACAATATACACTTGCTGTGTATCCGACCATGAATACAAAAGAGTAAATTTAAAAGAGAGAAATGTTCATCATTATGACAACATGTTGATGATACTGCAGCAGGAAGCATTATTAAAACGTGAACAATTGCTCAATATAAGCATTTGTTCCTTTTACCGCACTAGTTTTAATTTACAATTTACTTTAATAAACATTTATGTTTATAAATTTTGTTTAACTACCTACCTTTGATTGATTTGCTTGATTTCGGGACGCCTTTTATTTTTGTAACTAGGTGTCGGAAGGTGTCGGACGTGTTTCTAATTAGCTGACCGAAATAGTAAAATACATGTTTTTCCAGAGACATTTAGTGCACAAAACTTATATATGTGAAATGGATATTTGGAAAGGATTAAAATAAATCATAGTTTTACGAAATATGGACTTGAACTTTTGAGTAAAAGAACATTTAATATTAGTTCTTTGTCTTCAGATGTAATGATATTGGTGAAAACCGCTCAGTAGAGGAGTCACGCTGGGCAGATATTTCCTCAGGCGATGAATGACACTACCGTTATAATTGGCCTTTCATGTCACTTGACCGAGAAAAGGACTTAGAATGGCAAGTGACCAAGAAGATTATGATTATGGTGTGATGTTTAGCACTGACCCCTTCAATAACAATGACTACGAAGACGAAATTACCCATGTAAAGTCTGTTTGTTCTAACGAGCATTTACTGTATGAAAATGGCAAGGGAGACAATACAGTCACACTAACATCATCTACGCAAAAGAGTTACACACCTTTGCTAGAAGACGACTTTGAGAACAGCATACAATGCGGTCAACAAGATACATTATATCGCGTAGACGCCGTTATTATAGATCGCATCGATCTCGAGTTAAAGGATATGCCAAAGGAGTTATATATTCAGACTCTTCTGCAATTGACAAACTCTTCTGCAGACGTCCTGTCACAATACAGAGACGTTCTTTCAACAAGGGCCAAAGAGCAGGACAACAGTCCGATCGGACCTTTGCGCTGTCGTAGAAAGCCAGAAACGTTTGCGAAAGACTGTTTTGATATTCAACAGTTCTTGTGCTACAATACCCCAGATATTCACTCGCTGTATCGGAAAAACTCGTCAACCCCTGCGTACACTTATACTGCACGGAAATGTGTTACGGAAAACGACGACAGTTCATTACTGAGAGAGACGATGGCTAAAATGCAGGCTGATTTACTATCTATAAAAGTATCAGTTTCGGAAAATCAAAATAAAGTCGAATCGTTCTGCCAGAACCTTACTTACGAAGTTGAAAACATAAAGGCAGAGTTACAGCAATGTTCAAATTCGATATGTTCAAACATCCGCTCTCTTCACCATGGTGGTATTGAATTAAAACTCGATGTATGTCTAAATGAGTTGTCTAGAGTTGTAGCTAAACTGGAAACTTCCAGGAACATTGTATCAGATAAACTATGTACACTACAGACTTCCGTTCGAGACAACGCCTTAAATATTGGCCAAATTCACGATGCCGATGATAGTGAAAAACGTAACTGTAAAACACGCATAAATGATCTGAGAGTGAACTTAACAGAAGATATTCTGCACGTCAAAACAAATTGTAATGTTACAAAAACTGATATTGAAAAAGAAGCAAAACGGATTAACTCTCAAATCAATACCATAAAAGACAAGCACCAGAAAGCAGATGCTACCGTTATGCAGGCCGTCAAAGCAATCAACACAGAATTCTACACGAAAATGGACGAAATGTGCGAAAAAGTATCATCAACTATTTCAATGTCATTCGATAAGCTCAATAGTACGTTACATACTAAATATCGGCAAAGAGAAGAAGAGGTTGTATTTGTGCGAGAAGAACAGGCAAAGAAATCTGTCAAATTAAAATCGAGCGATCTTCACGTTCCACCTTCCTCTGGTACGGCGCAACGAGAACCAGTACATGTTACCATCGAACTTTGCGATGAGACGGAAACGGCACCTACTACGAACTCAAATAAACTACGTAATTCTACCAATGGTTACGAGCAAACGAAACAACCCGAAACGCAAAAGTCTTCATCTACAAATGATGTTAACGACGGCTTTGACACTCCTCGCAGACGTAAAGGACGGTTTAGCGCGGCCACTCGCAGACGTTCGAAGTCTTACGTTATAACTGGCATTCACACTGATAGCGACCAGGATGGACTCGCAGATTTTCTAGAGTTTGATATGAATGTTTCCTTTACATCTGCAAAGTTCTTGATCACGGGACGAACGGACTGCAAAGTGGCGCAGATTGTTGTCGATGACGAACAAGGCGCATACATAGAAAACGAAATGTCGTGGCCCGAAGGCATATCTTGCCGTCCTTGGATAAAACGGTCAGAATACGTGCAACGCTATCAGAGCAATTAGACTTATTCATGGATATACGATTGCTTTCATATAATGCTACAGGAATAATGACTGCAATACCGTACATATTGAGTGAATTAAATGAAAAGAATGTTTCCATTTGTGGCTTATCAGAACATTGGCTCCTTGATCATAACGCTGATATCTTAAACAGTATTGATAAAAACTATATTGCTCACGTGGTCACATGTGCGAGCCCGGGCTGCTTCAATGGTCGTTACATTGGAATGGGTGGAGTCGCAATTATGTGGCACCGGAGCTTAGACAGTTGTATTGAAACTATTAAGACTGGAAGTGATAGAATAGCAGCTATTAGACTGTGTCTTCAGCATATCTCGATTATTGTGATACAGGTGTATTTACCATCTGCAAACCTCAGCTCTGAAACCTTCAAATGTGTTGTTGACCAACTGTATGATCTATGCGCCATATATTCTACCAACAATAACATTGTAATTATGGGAGACTTTAATGCTAAGTTAACTGGAAACTTACGTCCCCGCGACGCCTATGTGTCCAGCCTATGTTCTATATTTAATCTAACTGTCGTTACTGATACTGATTTATGCACAGGCCCACCATACACATTTTACCCGTATACCGGTGCAAATCCCACACGCATAGACCACATATTACTCGATGAGGCTCTTGTGCAAAAGATGGTTAGTTGCTCCGTAATATCAGATGCTCCGTTGAATGTTTCACGGCACTTACCATCGACTGTCCACTTGAAAATCGTTCAAAACCCTAACAGGCATGTAACATCTGAAGCATTCCATAGAGTGGTGTATAAATGGAATAAAACACATGCACGTTGTGCTTATAAAACTAACTTATCGGATCTGTTGAAATCAGCTCGCATTGACTACAATGACATCGATAGTGCATATATGACTATAGTTGAGTGTATTTCGTCCGCATCAGAAAGTTGTTTGTCAAAACGTGGATATAGACCATTTATAAAACCCTACTGGTCACCTGCCTTGAAGGAGTCTCATAATAAGTTAAAGAACGCGCACCTAGCCTGGTCACAGACCGGTAAGGCGAAACATACTCTGGAATACTCAAACTACAAGGATCTTAAACGTAGTTTTAGAAGATCATTGCGCGCCGCTGCACATGATCACGAACAAACGGAACTTCAGAATATTGATAAACTCTGTGAAATAGACCAAAATTCCTTTTGGAAAATACTGAACTCCAAAAAGTCGCGCGGCAAAAGACGGGGTTGCGAAATAGTGTTTAATGGTAAAAAGGAGACAACTCTTGATGGTATGTTAAATGCGTGGTCTGCCTACTTTAGTGATCTGTATCAATTCAAAGAAAGTCCTGACTTTGATCACGAGTTTAAAACCCATGTTAACCACAAAGTAGACGCATACCTTTCATATAGAGATACTTCCATCGATTCAAAATTGTGTACTAATGTTGATACCGATGAGCTACAGACATTGATAAAAATGCTGCCGAACAACAAGAGCGGATCCATAGACAACTTAACGTACGAACACTTGAAATATGGTGGAATAGATCTGTCTGTCTGCCTTGCAAAGTTGTTTAATGCAATTTTCCACTGTGAAGTTATACCAACTAACTTTAAATCAGGACTTACAATCACTCTTCATAAAGGAAATGGCAAGCCACTTAACGACCCTAACAGCTACCGTGCTTATCCTTGCTACCTGTTATTTCAAAGCTATACGAAAAACTTGTAATGAAACGACTTGACGAAAATATGCTTACGTCAAAGCTAAACGAGTTGCAATATGGGTTTCAAAAGAATAAAAACTGCAAAATGGTTTCCTTTATTGTACAGGAAGCCCGCGACTATTGTATTGAACGCGGAAGCCCTCTACATGTGTGTTACATGGACGCCCTCTACATGTGTGTTACATGGACGCGAAATCTGCATTTGACCTCGTTTGGATACATGGGCTTATCTACAAACTGTTTAACTTTGGTGTCAAGGGCAAAATGCTTAGACTTATTTGGAACTCTTTCCAAGACTGCTCTAGTCGTGTATTAGTGAACGGACATTTGTCGAGCGTATTCAGGATCGAACAAGGAACCAGACAAGGCTCAATATGTGCACCGTTTTACTACACTGTATACGTTAATGCACTTCTGGAAGTACTCCAGGCCTCACCGTACGGCCTACGTATTTGTGATCTCCGTCTAGCTGCACCAACTCAGGCTGATGACATCGTTCTTTTATCACTATCAAGACGTGGATTAAATGAATTGCTAGCAATATGTTTTAAATACGCTAATAAGTGGCGCTACCTGTATAACCCCACAAAATGTGCTGCATCTATCCTAGACCGAAAAAGGCAGCGCCGTGGTCCGATAGTGCCTACAGTGTATGGAAGTACGGTGATTCCAGATACTGACTCATACAAACATCTGGGTATCGTCCAATCAACGTCCGGAAAACATCCATTTAATGCGGATCGAGTGAAACAAACTATCAGAGGCACGTTTATGTCTATAACCGGTATGGTGTCCGGAAGCACAGGTCCAAACCCGAGCACGGCAATGAAACTCTACAGATCGTGTGTACTACCGCGCGCTCTGTTTGGTTGTGAGCTCTGGAATGACATGACAGATACGGTTCACAAAAAATTGGAAGTAGCACACCACTTTTGTTTAAAACGAGCTCAGGGCCTTCCATTTACGACCCGGTCGGACATGGTTCTAGGCCTTGTTGGCGCTACTTCACTACATGCGTATATCGACAGTCAGAAACTGTTGTTCCTTGGAACGTTATGCCGTGTTCCCCCGAATGAAGTGTGTTACAAACTATATCTGCTGAGGTTATTTCAATACGATATCCGTAATACTACACATCTTGGTTTCGTCTCTGACATTCATCTAATACTGGACAAATATGACCTTACAGCGTACCTAGCAACGTTCAAAACATCTGGTGTTTTCCCTTCGAAACAAATTTGGAAAACTATGTGTTACCGAGCTGTACACGCACGCGAAGAATCAACCTGGGTTGACCGAATGGACGCTTCTTCGGACTTTACTACATTCAAACAGTGCCACAGTCACCTTCGCCAGTCAAACATTAGGACAGTAGCTAAGTTACACCCGTTTACATTGTCCCGCATGAAATTTCTGGCTAATATATGTTGTAAGCGACCACCAAACCAACCGGAAGTCTGTCTACGTTGTCAGCATCCGTGTCTGCAGGAAATAGAACATTTACTATTTGAATGTCCCCTAACGGACGGGCATCGACTATGGAACGAGTTCTATGACGAAAACCATTCATTAAGTTCTGATTTATGTGCTATGCTATTATGTTTACCTAGACACGAACTCATCACATACATGCTTGGCAAAATAGATGACAAACTTATCAATGTGTTAAAAGTCGAACTGTACCCTTCGTTTCTAACTATCTGTGCCGATCTCCTGACAAAAGTATACACTTAGAAATGTAACAAGACGCGTATTAAGAGCTTAGTGGTCACTTTACCAATCCCTCTGTTGCTGTTTCTATTTCGCTTTCGGAGAAAGTTCAACCTATCCACATGCTGATCCTACTTGGGAACAGTGACCGCGTCACCTAAATATAGTATGTACTATCGAAGCCCTTTGGTTAAACTTATGAAAGAGCCTCGATAAGCACATACATATTGTACTTACTGTTAAACAGCTACTTTGTACTTATATAGCATTTGAACAGTTGGAGCCGGGTCACTCTAAAACAGACCTCAGAAACTGCCGATCAGCGAAGATTACAGACTGTCTACACCTCCGCATATTAATATTAATATAGACTGACTGAGATCTCCTCTGATATTCACCTAGCGAATTATTTCATCGTTAAATCTCATTGGGTCTGTTTTGGGGTGAAAAGACTCAATACATGCCGTTTTCTCATAATTTCTTTTTATTATCTATTGTTTACTTTCTATTAGTTGTATACATGTAACTGTAATTGTAACCATTATGTAATTTATTATATGTAACTCTTCAGAAAATGGAGGCAATAAAGATGTATATATATATATATAATGAAATCAATTGTTTGTACAACTTCAAATTTGTCCAAAATGCTTGCTTTACTAAAGGGAATGTTTAATGTTTTTTAACCTAATGTTTAACAACTCTATTCTTACTTGAACACACCTAACAGACCCTTCCGATGGGTTAAAGTCAGGTCTCCTAATGGACAACCTTTCAGATTATGATCAGCTTGATAATTTCTTAATGTGTATCATTTCCTGGATTCAAAAACAAAATTTAAAAGAAATTTAACCTCAAATAACAATTTTATTTTAATTTGAATTACCCTACGCCCATTTCAGAATTTTCGATAAAAACGACATCACCCGAGAGACAAGAAAAATCCTTTATTTCATTTATTTTTCAACATTTTGGTAATACTTTGGTATCAAAG
This sequence comes from Serripes groenlandicus, assembly GCA_031761405.1. NCBI lineage: Eukaryota > Metazoa > Mollusca > Bivalvia > Cardiida > Cardiidae > Serripes > Serripes groenlandicus. The sequence goes on along the minus strand of JASEVX010000012.1, from coordinate 1,249,015 downwards.
TAACAAGAAATATATTTGCTTTCAGAAATAATACATTATTGATCACATCACCAACAAATATAACTACTGGAATAGTCATATGGTATTACGATTTTAACATACTATTTTGACCGCGTAAAATTGGAACATCAACGTTTAAAAGCAAAAATCAACAAGTTCTAGAAATACGCATGACCTGTTCTTTATTGATAATTAACTTTAACCTTTTGGGAACATTATGCCAAAAAATCAAAATGTTTTAACCGTCTCATTTTTAAAAAGTAGAGTTTGAAATTCCCAACCACCTATTTCAGCCGTGACTGCAAGTAATAACATCTTCAAAGAAGCTAATAGTTATGTATAGAAATATATTAAATTATTTTTTAATTCAAAGTACAATATAAACTTCTGTAAAAAGTGTTAGCTAATGAAAACAAAGAAGAACAAAAATTGTGCTTCTGTAGGGATTCGAACCACTACCTTGAAACCCTCAAAAGATTTGAAGTCTTGCGCTTAACAACATAGGCTAAAGCATTAACATTGAAGAGTTTCAAGTGGAGGTTTTCATTACGCTCCTACTACCTTAAATATTAAATAATATTGGTAAATCACTTAATCTTGATGAACTTTATTATTTGAGGAAAACATCGTGTATTACTAGGGACGAAAAGACAAAATACATAACTTCATCAGTCAAATTCAACCACGGGAACTCCCGTATCCAAAGATCGATTGTTTTGTGGAAAACTGTTTCATGATGTTTTCTTTTATTCTTTTGATTAAAAACGTATTCTGCTATTGCGGAACTCGGCAGTTCTTCCATTTTGATATATTTTAATAACGAACCAGGTTTAATTGGTTGTGCAGACGGATCTTTTTCGCCCGCGAGCAAACATTATTTGTGTATCAATTCCGAAGTGTGAGAACTCGTTGTTCCGTAAGAACTGTACATATCGGTGAAGTGCCTAATTAACATACGGTGTTAGGGTAATTTATTCGACCGCGATTATATTTAACGATCGAGATTTCTCTGAAAAATGTGTCACTTTCATTTTGTCTTACGATTAAAACGACGCACAGAAAATGTTTATATTCGTTTTTCCACGTTTAAATGCTTGATACGACGAACAGCAAATATTTTCGCTCGTTTTTCCTGCATTTCAATGCCTGATCATTTATTCACGCACATTATTTGGAGCTCTGCAGTCTAGAGCGTTGGGTCGAAGGTCAGGTTTTTGCTAGCGTTACATAATGGGCACCTGTTTACTACGCTACTAGTCAATTGGCCCAAAACTCCGAATTCATACGTGCCTACCGACACATGAAATATATGCATTTACTGTTAATTTGATATTTTCTTGAGAATTGATTCTCTGTGTTGATTCGATAGTATAAATATGTGTTTTCGTAATTGAAATAACACATCAGAGTGATACAATATCGGAAAAAAACTAGGACTATTTTCAGCAAAGGGGTAGTTTAACAAAACGCAAAATGGGAAATGTTAAAGGTCAAATCACGTATCAAACGGGATAACAGAAATATTTTTTAAGAAAAAATAATTCGTTAAAAATTAGTCAGAAGGACATACAAAGAGCTACAAGAGGAAAACTAACTCTCTTTTGTTTTCTTTTTGCTTAGTATAAATGGTCAAACATCTAATTGCCAATTTTAAAATCCAGAAGTATATCAAAATAAACAATGATTATGCAAATGTCTTTGCTATCTCTGTTAACTGTTAGCCTTTCACTTTAATAGGATGTCATTGACCATTACAGACTGATTAAATAGAATCATGCTGAGGTGTACTGCTATCAGAAAGGTTTGACTGTTTGGGTATCAGGTAACATAATTTACTGAAGAATTTCCCATCTTCAACCCAGTCAGTAACTGTTCTTGTTTAATATTCCTTGGTAAACACTAGCATCATGTGCTGAAATAATTCTTTAATGACACAGCATTGACCTCAATTTGTGTTAATAAGCAACTGAAAGTTTGGATTAATCTAAGATTTTTCACATTTATCTCAAGATAATAATAATTAATCAGTTGAATTCAAATATTTGTAAGTGTTCTTGAATGTACTACCAAACTTCTTTTTTTTTCTTCAAATAAAATGATATATGTAGAACCTATATCTGTTTAGCTCTACTATGTCGTGGCGATTTGTCCGTCGTCCGTGCGTGCGTGCGTGCGTCCGTAAACAATTTCTTGTTAACACGATACAGTCTTCACTTTTGATTGTATCTCAACCAAACTTATACAGTAGTTAGATATCCATGAGAGCTCGGTTCCGTTCGAAAACCAGCAAGATCCGCCAATGCATGACTGGATTATGGCCCTTGAAATGGTCAAAATTGCTATAAAAGAGCTTGTTAACACGATACAGTCTTCACTTTTGATTGTATCTCAACCAAACTTATACAGTAGTTAGATATCCATGAGAGTTTGGTTCATTTCTAAAAATCGGCAAGATCTACCCATGCATGGCTGGATTATGGCCCTTGAAATTGTCAAAATTGCTATAATACAGCTTGTGAACACAATAGAGCTTCCATTTACTATCTGATCTTCACCAAACTTAGATGGTATTTGAATATTGATGACATATTGGTTCCTTTTGAAACAAGCCAGATCAATGCCAGTAGAGCATAGGCCCTCATGGGCCTCTTGTTTTACTTTCCTCATTCAATTTATCTTACTCGACACTCGACCATTCTTACTCGACACTCGACCGTTCTTACTCGACACTCGACCTTTCTTACTCGACACTCGACCATTCTTACTCGACACTCGTCCATTCTTAATCCCTCGCTAAAGAATTATTTCAGCATATGTTTAATGTTAATCCAGGAATATTTAACTATCAGAGGTTTGACTGTTTGGGTATCAAGTTTCATAATTCTCTAAAGAATTTCCCATCTTCAACCAAGTCAGTAACTGTTCTTGTTTAATATTCCTTGTTCATATAGACTTTCCGCTTTTAGTCATAGGTTAACCATTCAATTATCGAAATTTCTATCTTAAGACAAAAAATGTTCAAAGTTGTGTGCTGCAGAATTGTCATATGAGGAAAAGGGTTTACATTAATCATATGCTGAAATAATTCTTTAATGACACAACATTGACCTCAATTTGTGTTAATAAACAACTTAAAGTTGGGATTGATTTAAGAATATACACATTTGTCACTACATTATTAAAAATAATTAATCAGGTGAATCCAAATATTTGTTAGTGTATACATGTGTGTAGTTTAGTAACCAAACTTTTTTTTTCTTCCAATAAAATGATGAGGACCTGTAGCTTTTATTTTACTTTCCTCATTCATGTCACTATACATATTGTGTCAGGACAGTTCCATAAATACCGCTACGTCACTATACATATTGTGTCAGGACAGTTCCATAAATACCGCTACATCACTATACATATTGTGGCAGGACAGTTCCATAAATACAGCTACGTCACTATACATATTGTGTCAGTACAGTGCCATAAATACCGCTCAATCACTATACATATTGTGTCAGGACAGTTCCATAAATACCGCTATGTCACTATACATATTGTGTCAGGACAGTTCCATAAATACCGCAGTTCCATAAATACTGCTACGTACTATACATATTGTGTCAGGACAGTTCCATATATACAGCTACGTCACTATACATATTGTGTTAGGACAGCTCCATAAATACCGCTACATAACTATACACTTTGTGTCAGGACAGTTCCATAAATACCGCTATGTCACTATACATATTGTGTAAGGTAAGCACCATAAATACAGCTAAGTCACTATACATATTGTGTTAGGACAGTTCCATATATACAGCTACGTCACTATACATATTGCGACAGGACAAGTCCATAAATACAGCTTAATCACTATACATATTGCGTAAGGGAAGCACCATAAATACAGCTAAGTCACTATACATATTGTGTCAGGACAGTTCCATAAATACTGCTATGTCACTATACATATTGTGTCAGGACAGTTCCATATATACAGCTACGTCACTATACATATTGTGTCAGGACAGTTCCATAAGTACCTCGGTACTGCATCGTGGTACCGTATGTACCTGAGTAGCCCAACGTGGTACCGCGTGTACGGTGTGTACTACCCCGCCGTGCAGTGCGTATTGGTGTAATTCCGCGTTGTACCGCGTGTACGGACGTCGCGGACCGTTTGGTTTTTTGTGTACCGTATGTACCTCGGTACTGCATCGTGGTACCGTATGTACCTGAGTAGCCCAACGTGGTACCGCGTGTACGGTGTGTACTACCCCTCCATGCAGTGCGTAATGGTGTAATTCCGCGTTGTACCGCGTGTACGGACGTCACGGACCGTTTGGTTTTTTGTGTACCGTATGTACCTCGGTACTGCATCGTGGTACCGTATGTACCTGAGTAGCCCAACGTGGTACCGCGTGTACGGTGTGTACTACCCCGCCGTGCAGTGCGTAATGGTGCAATTCCGCGTTGTACCGCGTGTACGGACGTCACGGACCGTTTGGTTTTTTGTGTACCGTATGTACCTCGGTACTGCATCGTGGTACCGTATGTACCTGAGTAGCCCAACGTGGTACCGCGTGTACGGTGTGTACTACCCCGCCGTGCAGTGCGTAATGGTGTAATTCCGCGTTGTACCGCGTGTACGGACGTCACGGACCGTTTGGTTTTTTGTGTACCGTATGTACCTCGGTACTGCATCGTGGTACCGTATGTACCTGAGAAGTCCGACGTGGTACCGCGTGTAATTTGTGTCATACCCTGACTTGCAGTGCGTAATGGTGTAATTTCGCGTCGTAACGTGTGTCGGTACGTAACATACCGTTTGTACCGTATGTACCTCGGTACCACATCGTGGTACCGGATGTACCTGAATAGTCCGACGTGTTACCGCGTGTACTTTGTGTAATGTGCAGTGCGTAATGGTGTAATTTCGCGTTGTACCGTGTGTCGGTACATAATACACCGTTTGTACCGTATTTACCTGAGTAGTCCGACATGGTACCGCGTGTACTTTGTGCAATACCCCGCCTTGCAGTGCGTAATGGTGTAATTTCGTGTTGTACTGTGTGTCGGTACGTAACACACCGTATGTACCTCGCTAATAGATCGTGGTACCTGAGTAGTCCGGTGTGGTACAGCGTTTACTTTGTGTAATGTGTATTTTCGCTTTGTACTGTAATATTGTAAAAAATGGCGTTAAAGTTCGCCGTGGTAGTTATTGAAAAAAGGCGTTAATTCCGACGTGGTATAACTGTAAAATTGTTAAAAATGGCGTTAAACCTCGCCGTGGTATAACTGTAATATTGTTGAAAAAGGCGTTCAATTCCGACGTGCTATAACTGTAATATTGTTGAAAACGGCGTTAAATTCCGCCATGGTATAACTGTATTAATGTTGAAAACGGCGTTAAACTATACTGTAATATTGTTGAAAAAGACGTTAAACTCCGCCGTAGTATAATTGTTAAAAATGGCGTTTCATGGTCACATTATGGCCGCGATGGTTGCAGGGCCCAAATAAGACGTTGTTGGTGATGACGGATGTATTTGTCTTGCTGTATTGACGTTACACGCGGTCTACCTGAACGTGGCCTTATATGCAAATGTTCCTGTAACCCCGACACGTCAAATGAGAAGCACTATTGTCGAACGAGAGACGTTAAAACGTCAAGCGACTTGTTCTTGCATTCAAGCATGGCCAAAACTCGGGTCCTCTCTTTGGAATTTAGTTATCAGTTATCAGAAAATCTCTGAAAATATGGTTGTGTGTCACTTAACACATGAAACAGTGTAAAATTAACTCGATAAAACCGCATGGTTGACACGCACAGGATGCACGAGCACATCGTGAGTAGATACATGAACGTAACAATGGGCTGAACAAGAGAAAGTTGATGCAAGGCATCAATGTCGCCGGAAAAGACTGCATTGATTTATTTATGTATTCTTGACTTTCCTTAGTCTATTCAAACATTAGGAACGTTGAAATGAAAACATGTACTTATAAATTTTATATTCACCTATACATTAGGGTATCTATAAAAAATTAACGAAATGTGTACACATTTATCTTGGCTTAAATTTAATTTTGCTGTTGTTACTTATTTAAATAATAGTATTCATTCATATAATTTCAATGTTTGTCAATCTTATTCGAATCACAAGGTAAATATCCTGGTATTGCTTTAAAGGGAGGTAATTTGAAGAAAACAAAAGTCTTCAAAAGGAGAAATATATCAGCATTACCGTCTACAGTTTAAATTGTTCTATTGTTTGTGGATTTAAAAATGTTCTTTTTTTCTTATTTCTACATGTACAACGAAATATTGCGGCTTCTCTTTGACGCTTTGCGTCAAACATTCGTCTTGTACTTGTCTAAAATAAAATAATATCACTCGCTTTTTCATATCGAAATGCGCATGCGCGAAAATCGATGTTAAAGGTCACGAACCTACACAACAGAATAGGGTCTATATTTAGCTTAGAAACAGTTCCTACTTTAGATATTCATGGATTAACATTATTAAATGAATTCTACACAAATCAAGACATCTCTTTGAACATGAAAACAACATTTAGTAAGTTAAAATTGCTATTAAAAGGAGAATCCGAAATTGACCTCAATGATGACACATAAGAGTCTGCATTAGGGGGTGTTGGTTCACGTCTTGAAGGGACCACTTTTGTCTTCGTAAATAAGAAAAAAAACTTAAATGCGAGTGAAATAAAAAAAACTGCAAACATTAAAAAATCGGAATATTTATTTCATTTTAGATGTGTCATTTATTAGTGTTCGTAAACAACCACAATTGTAATATGTTCAAATCATCTAGATTTGTTTCTTTCTAATAATAAGCCGCCCTCCCATGTGATTTCCGAAAAGCTATTAAAAATAGAAGTCGCGGGCTTCTGCCCGGCGACTAATAAAATCGTACAAGTTTTTAGGTATCGGTCATATCGGTCAGAGTACATGTACATTTCTGACATTGCAACTCAAATATAAACTTCGTAACAAAATTAATGCCAACTTTCGATGAGGCGTTTCTTGATCTCGTCAGTATAATTAGAACGGTGTACTACACAAGTAAATACTGTACAACGGTGAATTACACAAGTACATACTGTAATATCAATCAGAAAGTTTCGGGAAGTGCATTCAGTCTTAACAGATTTATTCACCTACTAAGCTGTTGTGCACTAACGCATTTACTATTTGCTCAATTGATAATGGATAGAGTTGTCAGTCCAGGGGTAGAATGTTCAAGTTCAAGCTGAGCAACTTACTTCCCGAATGTCAAATAATGCATGGAAATACCGGAATGGACCGAAATGGGCAGGAATGGACCGGAATTGACGTATGAATACCAGAATGGACTTATGGAAATACCGAAATGGACCGGAATGGACTTATAGAAATACAGGAATGGACCGGAATGGACATTGGAAATACTGGAATGGACCGGAATGGACAATGGAAATACCGGAATGGACCTATTTGAAAGCATGGAAATACCGGGGTGCATGGAAATACCGGAATGGACCGAAATAGGCAGGAACGGACCGGAATGGACGTATGGAAGTACCAGAATGGACTTATGGAAATACCAGAATGGACTTATGGAAATACCGAAATGAACCGGAATGGACTTATAGAAATACAGGAAAAACCGGAATGGACCGGAATGGAAATACCGGAATGGACCTATTTGAAAGCATGGACCTGTATTTATATAATCATTTAACATAGAGTTTATTATTTGATTTTCAATAGTGTACCTTAAAGTACATCTGGGCATGTTAATGTGTTAAGTTGGCTTGACATAAGCCGTAAAACATTAGACGTTTAAAAAATGAATGTCTATGAGACATTAGACATATGCACATTTTAATATCTAGAAGGCAAGTTAAATATTATATATTCAAAAATTCAAATGTCTTATTAGACATCAGACATTCAATTAAACATCTGCACATTTTAATAGACAAATTAGACGTTAGACAATAGACATTAAAAAAACATGAATGTCTAATGAGACATTAGACATTAGGATTTCACATTCCCAAAGAATATCTAGAAGATAAAATAGACATTCAATAAAACTTATTTTAAATTACCTAGTTAAAAATTAGACATTCACACATTAGAATATGTACAACCCAAATTCGACATAGGTCGATATACATTGAAAAAAACGAATGTCGTATTGCCTAGTTAGTCATTAGACATTCGATAAGACATTATCACATAAGAAGATCTAGAGTCCAAATTATACATAGAACATTGTATGTTTCAAAAAACGAATGTCTAATTGGTTAGTTTGACAATATACTTTCTATCAGACATTTGATTCGATATTGATGAGACATTGGCAAATTACAAGATCTAGAAACCGAATTTGTCGAATGTCATTGTACATGCAAACAACGAATGTCGAATTGCCTAGTTAGACATTAGACATCGACTTACTAGGCAATACGACATTTGTTTTTTCAATGTAACCTATGTCGAATTTGGGTTGTAAATATTCTAATTTGTGAATGTCTTATTGAATGTCTAATGTCTAACTAGGCAATTTGAAATTAGTTTTTTGAATGTCTATTTTATCTTCTAAATAGTCTTTGCGAATGTTAAATTCTAATGTCTAATGTTTAATTAGACATCCTTTTTTTTTTTTTTTTTTTTTTTTTTTTTTAAATGTCTACTGTCTAACGTCTAATTTAGTGTGGAAGACAGTGGTGCAGAGGTAGAGCGTCGGCCTCTCATACCAAAGGTCCCTAGTTCGAGTCCCGTGATGAGCAGGTTCTGACTTTTGGATTTTTATATAAGCTGAAAGCTTGTTTCGCAATCAATGTAAAATAAATAAGTTTAAACTAACGTCTTATTTGCCGTACAGATATTAAAATTTGCGAATGTTTAGTTGAATGTCTGATGTCTAATAAGACATATGAATTTTTGAATATATAATATCTAACTTGCCTTCTAGATATTAAAATTAGACATTCATTTTTTAAATGTCTAATATTTTACAGCCAACTTCACACATTAACATGCCCAGATGTACTTAAAGGCACAATATTGAACATCAAATAATAAACTCTATGTTAAATGTATAAATACAGGTCCATTCCGGTATTTCCATGGTTTCAAATAGGTCCATTCCGGGTTCTTGTTTATTTAAATTATAGTCTCAACTGGCATCTTTCTAACATCGATTATACGATCAGCATACATTTACCACGCTCATTTACCTGCCTTGTTGTCATCTTAAAATGGGCAATTCGGCAATATCTACTAGTGACTTATGGCCG